>MUZC01004730.1:27145-37940 GCA_002072015.1 Radix auricularia | reverse complement strand
CTCCATGTAACAGATCCCCCAAGTAGAGTCAATAGCTCCATGTAACAGATCCCCCAAGTAGAGTCACTCACTCCATGTAACAGATCCCCCAAGTAGAGTCAATCGCTCCATGTAAAAATTCCCCCAAGTAGAGTCACTCACTTTATGTAACAGATCCCCCAAGTAGAGTCACTCACTCCATGTAAGAGATCCTAAAACCGATAATCGCGGAAATAAAGTTTAAACAACCCGTAAAAAACAAAATATATAAATAATAAGTAAAAGTAATGATTATGTTACATATAAACGAAACGCGCGACAGACCATGAAGGCCCCATGACGTCCAGGACTATGCAGTGAAACTCCAGTGACCCGTGGAGGTAAACCATAACAGACATACTATAAAGAGATAAGATAAAAATTCATTAGTTTACTTACGGTACATCCTAACAATCTGAAATTTTGATAACAAGCATTATTAGGTGACGTAAGCCTATGTGGGAAATTTCAGCTCGATAGCATTATGGAAGTGGGTAATTTATTTTACTTTTATTTTTCCGCTGACGGGCGGGACCAAGAGATGACGAAAGAGAGACAACACGGTAAAGTTGATTTTAGGAATTAAAAAACCCACTCCACCCCTTCTCCCCTCTCATCCCATAGTTTCACTCATCTCTCCCAGATTTTCTACAGCCAATGGAAGATGTGCTTTCCCCATTTCCAGATGGCTATTGAATTTTGACAGCAGTTTACTTAGTTTCTGGTTGGAACGGCGTGACGCGTGCCCTACGAGTTGTCTAGGGGCCTTTAAATCGTAATAGGATTATATTGAAACAGCCTGTTCGAGTCCCAACCGTCTTCTCCGGCCGTCCAGATATTCATCAAGCTAAAGCCGTTCCGACGTTTTTTTCCACCCGTCCAGACATAAATTATTCCCACCACCCAGACACCAATTATTTCAGCCATCTTGACAACATTTATTCTATTCGTTCAGACACCCATTTTTTCCACACGTCCAGACACCTCTGATTCCCACCTTCATAAAATCTATTTTCCCACCATCCAGACACCAATCTTTCCCGACGTCCTTAAACCTATTTTCCCACTTACCATACACCTATTATTCCAACCATCCTAAAACTTACATTCCCGCCCTCCTGACATCTATAATTCCCAATATCCTAAAACCTATTTTCCCTCCGTCCAGACACCCCTTATTCCAGCCGTCCAGACACCCATTATTCCAGCCGTCCAGACACGATTATCATTAATCTGGGCCGCCAAGACAATCATTAATCTCACCCGTCCAGTTGGAGTCAGGCAGATAACTTAAAAAGGCGAATTTTTAAAGAATTCATTTTAAGTAAGACTAATGGCATGAGTGCCTGTCTCTCTCTCTCCCTCTCTCTCACCCCCCCTCTCTCTCTCTCTCTCTCTATCTATCTCATTTTCGTTCTGTTTCTCCGCTTTCTTGTCCTCAGTAAGCAGCAGTAGGTCATAGCATGCCTATCTTACAAAAACTTAAGCCGCCTTGAAGAGTCCTCCAAGCATCTCTATCCGTGGTCAGTGCAATCAGGCATTAATATATTGGTTAAAACTCTCCACGGATCTCTATACTGGACCAAACTCTCCAGGCATCTCTAGCCTGGACCAAACTCTCCAGTCTTTTCTTACCTGTACAAAACTCACCAGGCATCTCTATCCTGGACCAAACTATCCAGGCATTTCTATCCTGGACCAAACTCTCCAGTCTATTCTTACCTGGACAACACTCTCCAGTCATCTCTATCCTGGACCAAACTCTCCAGGCATCTCTATCCTGGACCAAACTCTCCAGTCTTTTCTTACCTGGACAAAACTCACCAGGCATCTTTATCCTGGACGAAACTCTCCAGGCATCTCTATCCTGCACCAAACTCCCCAGGCATCCCTAACCTGGACCAAACTCTCCAGGCATCCCTAACCTTGACAAAACTCTCCAGGCATCTCTATCCTGCACCAAACTCTCCAGGAATCTCTATCCTGGACCAAACTCTCCATTCTATTCTTACCTTGACAAAACTCTCCAGGCATCTCTACCCTGGACCAAACTCTTAAGGCATCTCTAACCTAGACCAAACTCTCCAGGTTACTCTACCCTGGACCAAACTCTAAAGGCATCTCTAGCCTAGACCAAACTCTCCAGGCAACTCTATCCTGCACCAAACTCTCCAGGAATCTCTATCCTGGACCAAACTCTCCCGGCATCTCTAACCTGGACCAAACTCTCCATTCTATTCTTACCTTGACAAAACTCTCCAGGCATCTCTAACCTGGACCAAACTCTCCAGGCATCTCTAACCTGGACCAAACTCTCCAGGCATCTCTAACCTGGACCAAACTCTCCAGGCTACCCTTACCAGGACCGAACTCTCCCGGCATCCCTCAGATGTCTGCTACAACATCTTGGAACTATTTCTTGAAGTTTCCAGATCAGGACTTGACCTGTGATTGCCGTACGTTCCAAAGAATGCGGTCAACCCATTCGCCATTGTCTATGGAGGATCTCGTATTGTAGACGCTTTTGCTAGAAGCCAAGACTTCTGAATCTGTCAGACCATTGTATCTTAAAAATCTCTGGTATAAAATAATTGATACAGCACAGGATTCTCATCATGTTCCCGGCATCGGCTCTCAATGTCTCGGCTTCGCAAATAGCACTAGCTTCGTAACACTGGGTGATATATTCGGTAAACAGAGTGCTGCTTTCAAAACATTATCTTTGCTTTTAATAATTTCTAGCTTCTTTTTGGAACAAATCATTATCTTATTTCAGTAAAAATCTAAGGGAGACTGATTTTGGGGGAAAATCAATTAGAGACTGATGATTTAGGAAAAAAAATCAATGAGAGACTGATACATTGGGAAAAATCAATGACAGACTGATACTCTGGTAAAAAAAAATCAATGAGAAACTGATACTTTAAGGAAAATCAATGAGAGACTGATACCTTGGTATATCAATAATTTTTTTTCATTCAATTATTTGCATGGACCACTTTAGACATACACCTTATCAATGCAAAATCTTGATTATTACACATAGTGTGGTTCGTCCGACAAATTGGTCCTCCTAAATCTACATGTTAGAAATATGTTTTATGATTTCTGCATTCTTTTGTGGTTTGTTATAATTTAAATGATGTATTTATATTAACTTGGTTCTTCTGCTCTGCGGTGCGTATTACATTGACAATACTTGTGTAAAATTTATTACCGATCTGCAAATGTAAATGCTATAAATTGATAATCTGTCTCGGGGTGAGCACTGTGTATATCATGTTTTTATATTTTATAACCCTTTACCTGTGATCAAATCGAGCAGAAATTTAGCAGGCAGACTGTAGACTTTTTTTTTTACTATCAATCATTTATATATTTGATACATAACTAAAAACAATTATTTTTGGATTGTCGCGCGATGCGTATTATAATGAACTTTCTTTTAGTTATGTCTCATATACAAATGGTTAATACTAAAAAAAAACTTTGTTTTTTTGTTTTGTTTTTTGCGTTTTTTAAAAAATGTATATCTTAACTTCATCCTTAAATTCTCACTGTTTGTCTTGGACAAATTAGTCTATTAGTGTAAATTAATTTTCTCCTCATTTTCTATTTAAGTCCTTTATTTATAATTTAATGCACATATGATGGAGGACATTTCTGACCATATCTTTATTATCATAAACTCTGAGATGGTAACATTTTATGCTAGCGTTTGTTGTGTTGATTGTTTTCAACTCTTCTGTTGTCTCATCCGCAAACTGAAAAACCCTTGAATGGATAATATTTAATTTATGAACATTGTAACGTTTAGTCACCCATTTGGATTCAATCTTATGATTAGAATAGGAAAATGTCATTTCTTCTTGACTTCCTCTTTTTTTTTTGTTACAATTTGATCGACCTTCTATTTTCCTATAAACGTAAAAAGAAAAAAAACCAACTGATCCTCTAATACTCTCCATGTCACGAACCTATGTGTACATGTTTTATTGATCAGATATTGTGAGCAGCAAGACAAAATCATTACGGCCATGGGCTTAAATTCGCCATTTGAAATGGTCGCACCAGCACATAGCCAGCAGCTTAGTCGGCATCGTCTCTCTGATACGAGCTTAAATTTGTAATTTACATCACTTGGTGCGCAATGGGAACGAAATGTAGATCCCAGATTTGTTAGTTTGTTAATGTGCCGTTAGTAGAGAGATAAATTCAATATCTGAATATACTGAAACATAAATATTGGCGTTTGAGGAATTACCAGGAGGTAAATATGCTACACGTAAAACGTTTGTATTAAATGAACTGTAGGCTATTGAAGACGAGCAACGAAGCTCGTCCAAGGACGTCCCGCCGTCATTTCGGTGGCATCTTGTCTAGGAGTAACAGTAGTGATTAGCAGGAGTGACACACTTCAAGATAGGAACACAGTACTGAATGTTGACAAAAATACAGCACCAAAAATTACTCATTTTGGACATCCACGTAAATTTGTTCAATTTGGAAATAAGATTTATTTTTTCTCCGCTAGTGATTGGCTGTAGTAGTCTGTAGGAGTTTGAAGGACCAATAGCTATCGAGGACCGCATAAACAAATGCCTTTCATTAAATAGTATTTTCGCCAATCCATTATATTTAATTTAAAAAATACAAGAAAGCAACGTAATTTACGACATTTTAACACCAAATAACATAAACATAAAATACCTTCACGAATTTATGACCAGACTTTACGCCTTTAAAGTTTGTTGTTACATTCATCGCCTGATAAATCCTGAGGTCAAAAAATCATTTTTTTTAGATGGCTACGAACAACGTAAAGTGCTTCCATGACTGCTTCCTCGCCGTGTGCAAGGAATACAACTATGAACATATGTTACGTTAAAGCCTTACTTTCAACGAACATTTCTTTAGCAGACAGTTCAAAAATAAAATATCTTATAATTAGAAATGATTGGAAAAAATACCTTGGAGTTTCTGGAGCTTAATTTAGGCCAATGCGATATCTGTGAGGAAACGATGGCATTTAGATTAAATAATACTCTGATATTTTCATGGCTAGACGCATTTTCTCCGCTACTTTTTTTGTTGTTTGATGAACGAAGTGATTGTGAAACCAGCCATGAAATTAAGCACTTTACTTAAAATTGAACAAATGCTTTAGATCTTGTTGAGACCTCTCTACACAATATTTAATTTTTTTAAAAACTGTTTTCATTTATTTTCAAATGACCTAAATTTGTAACCTATTTAAAATAACGCTAGTTTTATAAGGAACAAAACTCATTTGAAATTTTCGTTTTTATGATGAAGGAATTCAATGGTTAGAGATGCATTCTAGGTTTTTTTTTATCGCAGTTGAGGATTTGATGTCACAAGGAAAATGTGTCATCATCTGAATGAAATGGCTGAGCTGATGACACTGAGGACGTCATCCACTGGTCACATCAACTAGCAGGACTGACCTTTGACTTTTTTTGTGTGGCGTGTCCTATAAGACTGCTAAGGTGGACCCGCCCTCGGGGTCACCTCGTGTCAGACACGTTTTGTTTGTGGAATCAGTGCCACGTTGACTATCGATTCTGTCCATTTGCTTCCCGTCTATGAAATACTTCAGTTCAATACGATCACGGCCCGTAAGGCCTAAATTGCAATATTTTCTTAAGTCCCATATAAAACTCTGTTGTTGTTGTTTTTTTGGTCCTCTATTATTTCTTCCTTTCGGCCCGCTTTTTGAAATGTAGAGGCGACCCTGGAGGATTGATGAATTATAAATACAAGGCGTGGAGAATGTTCCTACTTCCTATTCAAATGTAAGAATCATTCCTCAATTAGCATATGAGAGTGGAGGAGTGCAGCTATTTGACAGCAGGGCTGGCCTTAAAAATAGGGAAACTAGGCAGCCGCCTAGGGCCTCATATTAGTGGGGGCCTCGCAAAGGAAACATGGGAATGTTTTTCTATTACTCTTAGTGCTACCAAAGTCCTTTCGCCTAGGGCCTCCAATTCGCTAAGGCCAGCCCTGCTGACAGTTGATAAAATATTAATCATATTATACATTTCTAATCACTTAAAATTGTAGTGTGTTTTGTTAATGAATCGTTTTACTGTTTCCCGTATATGGTAAATGCCCTTTGCTAGAGTTATGTCCCATGAACAGGCAAACTTCCTGTACAAGAGTTATGGTCAATTGTTCTAACTCATCCCGTATGATTTCCACGTAAAGCTTGAGTCGTATAACGTTATCGTGGCTCTATGTCAAGCAATAAGTTTCTTCTCTATGACTCGTAATGTAGACATATATGTATGCCATACGGTGCTATGAAATGCTATGGCAAGTAATCCCTCTACTCTGTTTAATACAACTTTAATGTATGTACCTTACAATCAGTGCATTTAAAACAGTGTTTTAATATGCAACATGACTTTTTCATTTTTAAACATTTCTGAAATATATCAATTGGTGTTTTACTTTACCCGATTTCTCTTGAACGGTAATCATTTTAAAGATTCATGTATCTAAAATAGAAAAAACAGATGCATGAAAAATTAAGTTCAATACAAATCAACGCAAACGTATCTATATTCAGATGACAGTCTAAGGAGACATAAGTTTATCGCGCTGCTAGAACAAAAAAATTCGGACCATTCAGTTTCTTCTTGCTCATAGTCTACAAATTTGACATAACCCTGATTTAGGTTCTTTTGGGTCGCCCCCCTTTGTTGGCCAACACACGTTTCTCTCCATCCACTTATCTCTCCCTCATCTCCTCACGTTCCTTGTATTTACTTATCTAAGTTTACTCCCAATCCTCCCCCCTTCCCTGACGCACTCACATATCTCCCACTCCCCCCCCCTCACATTCCCCAGTGTTCTCACGTGGCTTTTACATCACATGTCTTTTCTATTCTTTCTTTCTTTCTTTCTTTCCTGGATACGTTTTTCTTTCTATTGGTTGTGTGCGGGGTCAAACACGTCATAGACTGCACAACCCCCAACCCCACCCACCCCGACTGAACGTGCTTCGTGTTAGTTTATACCGATGAGTCTCAGAATGAGCCAGTGGTGACCAAAGTCAAAACGTACAATGATTTATCTTCTTGGATGGAATTCACTATTACACACCGATGGTCTCTTTGATTTACCCTCAGGTCCAGGCTCTCTTTGATTTACACTCAGGTCCGTTCTCTTTGATTTACCCTCATGTCCGGTCTCTTTGATTTAACCTCAGCTCCGGTCTCTTGATTTACCCTCAGGTCCGGTTTCTCTTTGATTTACCCTCAGGTCCTTTCACTTTGATTTACCCTCATGTCCGGTCTCTTTGATTTACCCTCATGTCCGGTCTCTTTGATTTACCCTCATGTCCGGTCTCTTGATTTACCCTCAGGTCCGGTTTCTCTTTGATTTACCCTCAGGTCCTTTCACTTTGATTTACCCTCAAGTCCGGTCTCTTTGATTTACCCTCAGGTCCGGTCTCTTTGATTTTCCCTCAGGTCAGGTCTCTTGATTTACCCTCAGGTCCGGTCTCTTGATTTACCCTTAGGTCCGGTCTCTCTCTGATTTACCCTCAGGTCCGGTCTCTCTTTGATTTACCCCCAGGTCCGTTCTCTTTGATTTTCCCTCAGGTCCGGTCTCTTGATTTACCCTCAGGTCCGGTCTCTTCATTTACCCTCAGGTCCGGTCTCTTTGATTTTCCCTCAGGTCCGGTCTCTTTGATTTTCCCTCAGGTCCGGTCTCTCTGATTTACCCTCAGGTCCGGTCTCTTGATTTACCCTCAGGTCCGGTCTCTTTGATTTTCCCTCAGGTCCGGTCTCTTGATTTACCCTCAGGTCCGGTCTCTTCATTTACCCTCAGGTCCGGTCTCTGGATTTACCCTCAGGTCTTGTCTCTTTGATTTACCCTCAGGTCCGGTCTTTTTTGATTTACCCTCAGGTCCATTCTCTTGATTTAACCTCAGGTCCGGTGTCTCTTTGATTCACCCTCAGGTCCGGTCTCTTGATTTACCCTCAGGTCCGGTCTCTTTGATTTACCCTCAGGTCCGGCCTCTTTGATTTACCCTTAGGTCCGGCCTCTTTGATTTACCCTTTGGTCCAGTCTCTTTGATTTACCCTCAGGTCCGGCCTCTTTGATTTACCCTCAGGTCCTGTCTCTTTGATTCACCCTCAGGTCCAGTCTCTTTGATTCACCCTCAGGTCCAGTCTCTTTGATTCACCCTCAGGTCCGGTCTCTTGATTTACCCTCAGGTCCAGTCTCTTTGATTCACCCTCAGGTCCTGTCTCTTTGATTCACCCTCAGGTCCTGTCTCTTTGATTCACCCTCAGGTCCAGTCTCTTTGATTCACCCTCAGGTCCAGTCTCTTTGATTCACCCTCAGGTCCGGTCTCTTGATTTACCCTCAGGTCCGGTCTCTCTTTGATTTACCCTCAGGTCCGGTCTCTTGATTTACCCTCAGGTCCGATCTCTCTTTCATTTACCCTCAGGTCCGGTCTCTTTGATTCACCCTCAGGTCCGGTCTCTTGATTTATCCTCATGTCCGGTCTCTTGATTTACCCTCAGGTCCGGTCTCTTGATTCACCCTCAGGTCCGGTGTCTCTTTGATTTACCCTTAGGTCCAGTCTCTTTGATTTACCCTCATGTCCGGTCTCTTTGATTTACCCTCAGGTCCGGTCTCTATGATTTACCCTCAGGTCCGGTCCCTTTGATTTACCCTCAGGTCCGGTCTCTTTGATTAAGCCTCATGTCCGGTCTCTCTTTGATTTACCCTCAGGTCCGGTCTCTATGATTTACCCTCAGGTCCGGTCCCTTTGATTTACCCTCAGGTCCGGTCTCTTTGATTAAGCCTCAGGTCCGGTCTCTCTTTGATTCACCCTCAGGTCCGGTCTCTTGATTTACCCTCAGCTCCGGTCTCTTTGATTTACCCTCAGGTCCATCTGTTGGTTTACCCTCAGGTCCGGTCTCTTTGATTTACCCTCAGGTCCGGTCTCTTTATTTACCCTCAGGTCCGGTCTCTCTTTGATTTACCCTCAGGTCCGGTCTCTGGATTTACCCTCATGTCCGGTCTCTTTAATTTACCCTCAGGTCCGGTCTCTATGATTTACCCTCAGGTCCGGTCTCTTTGATTTACCCTCAGGTCCATCTGTTGGTTTACCCTCAGGTCCGGTCTCTTTGATTTACCCTCAGGTCCGGTCTCTATGATTTACACTCAGGTCCGGTCTCTATGATTTACCCTCAGGTCCAGTCAGTGATCGTTTTTTAATAAGCGGCTAGAATTATTATTGATTTTAAAATGTCAGAATTTTTAAATTATAAGCAACTAGAAAGGTATATTTTAAAACTTGAAATACGTTGGTCGAATTGCGTGCGCGATAGTCACAGGCTCCAATTCATGTGAGGGCAATGATTTGTTCCCGGAGCCAAGGGTGTCCCTGAGTCCACCCAGCTCCGAAGGGGTACCTAGTAATATTTAGTGAAACAATAACGCGTGGAACCCTCTTAGCTGTTGCCTGTGAGAGCTTTTTTTGTTTTTTGTGTTTTTTGTTTAAATTGTTTAATCTTGGATATACAGACGCTCCTTCTATGCAGAAGATAATTGCGTCCACAGACCATGACAGATGATCTGTTGGCAAGTGGTGCAGCGGTCACAGGCCACGGCTTTATGGGTTCCACGCATTACCCCAGCCGCCTAACTATTTTCTAGTTAGGTACCCATTCATAGCTGGGTGACTCGGGGACTCCTCAGGCCCCGGGAGCAAATCCTCGCCTGCTCGTGGATTCGAACTCGTGACCATCGGTACGGCAGTCGAGCGCGCTACCCCTCGACCACCAGTAATTTAACCCAACCCATTTACAAATGTCTCATCCATCCGTTAGTAGCTTTACATTAACATTAGATTCTTAGAATCTCAGAATTTTAATGAGGAAGCCAGTTGTCCAATTACTGGACGCATTATCGCAGAATGTGATTTTTAAATAATCCTCAGGGATTTGGAAAATCGTTTTGTGAAGGCGGTCATGTTGAAAGATCACGGACAAAAACAGTTTGGCATGTTGGAATATTTTCCTGTGATGGGAATGTGGCGTGTTTGACTGGATTGGATGACTGCGCTTACGTCAAATGGATTAAAATTTTAGGCTCGTGCGATGGAAGCAAACGTTAGTCTTACATATTGTCGTAGTGTGTTAATTGGAACAATATTGCGAAATGTATTATGAAGTATATCAAAGACATACCATTTAGTCGAATTGTGGTCTTACAATTCTTTGTGATGGTCAAAGTATACTTTTGATTGAAATTTTAGCATTAAATTTCAAAGTCATAACATCACGTCAAATCGTATTGCTGCATTAGCTTGTGGTGGTGAGAGAAACATTTGTCCGTTTATGTGGATCTAAGTTGGTTTCTGAGAAAACAATTGCTGCCTTCCTCATTGTCCGTTTACACTATGAGACTCAAAGCTAAATGTCCTGACAGTATGTTTCATGATTGGTTGTTCTGTCCTGAATGGGCCAGTTTTAAATATATTATTATCACATTATGGTGTTTTTTTTTACATCAAAGCATGGGCTCTAAATTAAATAAATTTCTTTTTAAACAATCTCCAAATATGTGCAGGCTTTTGGTTTACTCATACCTCTACTATCTCCATCTTTACGTAGGTCTAAGTCTGACGTTTAGCATGACACTATAAGACCAATGAGTATAATCTCAAGCTCCTCCAATGACACTATGAGACCAATGAGTATAATCTCAAGCTCCTCCAATGACACTATGAGAC
>MUZC01004730.1:0-26354 GCA_002072015.1 Radix auricularia | reverse complement strand
TATAAATATATATATATATTATTCTTGCAAGAAAACGTAGTTCAGTGGTTGGTGGGTTATCGAGACAGACAAGTCGTTCAATTGAGGTCATTTACTTGGTTCATCGGAACAACTGAGTAGCATTTATTTCGTAGTGTCGCGGTTACTATATTCGACTAACGCGCGGAAGGTCGTAGGTTCAAGCCCCAGCTAAGACATTAAATTTTTAATTTTTAAGAATGTTTATGTTCGTTCATTTCCAACTTTCTTCGCAACACGGCTGTAAGCTTTGTTTCTCGACATTGTTAAAATAATTTCGTGCTCTCCGTTATGCTCAGTGACAGAAAAGTAATCACAGACTCTCATCACAATTACTTTCATAAAATGTCACTCTTCACTAAAATCGTTAGCGGCGTATGCTACGACGCGGGACTTCTAGTAATACTATATAAGACTAAAGGTGACAGGCCAAACAATAACTTTAAAAAAAAATATAATGTGAACTAGTAATGTGAATCCAGTTTTAAGAAGTTTCCATGAAAGTTTCTACACTTTTTTTGAAATAATGCACATCGCAAAGCTTCCTTGTAATTATTGGAACTGTGTATATAATAGGATTTAATGCCGAGTTGATTGGAATGACCAGTACAGCTGACCAAGTGTAGGCTTCATTACCAAACTTGTAACCAGAAAGTGATATAAATCCCATTACAGCAATGGGGAACCAACACAAGAAATCTGATATAGCAACAAAAGCTAAATTTTTGGCTAGAGCTAAATCAATATTTCGGGACTTCTTTATCAAAGAACTTTCTGGAAATTTATGTTTCGCAAACCAACCAAATACAGAAATCTGTCCCATAAAAATAAATAGAAATGTTAAAAAGTTGAATAGAACTAAAACACAAAACGAATATATCCTACCTTTGTTTGTTACAATATTTAATGGTAGAGACAAGCACATACTGTTGGATGAGTAAATATCCCAATCAAGAGGAAAAGTTGGAATCAAGGCGAGTAGAAAGCTAACAGACCAGGTCAATAAAAGGGCACATTTTTCACCATTCTTTGAGAAATTGTGCTCACCAAAAGGATAACGCATAATTAAATATCTGTCTATTGTAATAAGACAAATACAAAACGCTGATGATTCACTTGAAAATAGAGCTAAAAAACCAGCAAACTTGCAAATGTTTCCGTATCTCCACATCGTATCATTTAAAACATAAAGACTTCTAAAATAACTATCAGCTGCTGCAATGACAAGCAGATAGAGCCCCATAATTAAATCAGACACACCAAGACAGGTCACAAAAAGCCCATAAGACTTCTTTAAAGTTCTTTTGTCCCAAAGTAATCTGTAGACTACAACGAGCAAATTTGATACAAATGCTACAAGCCCTACTAGCCATAAAATGATTCTCTTGTTAGAGTCACCAATAAGATCTTTACATGAAGACAAATGAGTTCCTTTAGGTGAAAAACATTTGTTTTGTGGGACTCGTGGGCCCGTTATTTGTGGACAGCAAAACTTGTAGTCGGAAACAAACAAAGACGTTTGTATTGTAAGATTTTCAAAATAGTTTGTCTTTATTTGTTGTAGTGATAGATTTCTTAAGTCAAGGACTTTTAATTGAAAAGAAGGTTTCAATCCGATTGATTTAAAATTACTTATTTTGGTATAACTAAGGTATAGATATTTTAAGTAAACCAATTTGTCAAAGGTAGCTGGATGAATGTTATCGACACTTGTATAAGAAAGGTCAATAGACTCTAAATATATTGGGAAATGTATTTCTGTTGTAATATTTAAATAAGCATTCTGAGAAAGATTTAGATATCTGAGTAGTCTTAAAGAACCTATTCCATCTAAATGCCAACTTTGAACTACTTGGTTATAACTAAGATCCAAACTAATCAGTTGAGATATATCTAAATCCTTGAAAAAATGATGCACATAATCTATTCTACAACCGGACGCATGTATTTCTGAGTGATCAAATAATGAAAGAAATGGAATTTCTTCAGGATGTATTCTATAGTTTGTATAAATTTTCAGAATATCAATACGTTTTTCAATTACCTTGTAAATATACAATTTTTTATTTTCATTATCTGTTTCTTTATGCCATTGAATACACTTGAAATCATTTTCACAAGGAAAGTCACATGCGTATGATTTATAAAAAGGTTTGACATTATATGGGAGATCGTCACCGAAGCAGGTTCGTTTAAGTGTCGACTTCAGTCTAACAGAGCAATGGAAATATTAACTCAGACCACTTTCAGCGGATTCTAATGAATAGCATTTAGGATTTTGATTGCCTAATTCGTCTCCTAAAAAAACGCAAATTGATCCCTGACATTTAATAAAATTAGCGGGACAAATAGCTTCACTGCAGTTTAATTTATCTTCAAACGCTGGCCATTGCTCAGCAACTGATCGTGAAAAATAACACTTAGGTCGGTTTTTATCAGAATAAAATAAAAAAATATTATTTTCAGAAGTAGTAACGTTAGTATTTTTTACTTAAACTCGGTTTCCTTACGTTGTCTTCATCAAAATGGTTACATGTTACTATGTCATTCTTCTTTGAAAAAATATAGTCTTGTAATTGAGAAAAACTATCGTTTAGCATGTTTATATTGGGCTGGACAATTTTACTAGTAACATTCAATCCACTTAAGTTATTATTTTCTCTATCAAAATGTTGTAAACTTACATTTACAACCTGATAGTTGTAATACTCTGTCAGCAACGAATGTTTGTAAATATATTGAACAGGTGCGTTACATAATGAACTTCTGTAGTTCTCATCTGAATGACACTTAACAATGTGTTGACATAAATAATCACGATTATCGTCAACAGGGCAGTTTATTGGTACGTAAGTAGTTTTTCCTATATGATATAAATTCCCATCGTAAATTTTGTTATCTTGTAGGAGACCATGAAAATAGTTTTTTGGTATTAAAGTTGGTTCACCAACAGTGATTTTAATGTATGAGAGTTTAAATACCAGTGGGTTTTTTTTAGTAATTTTATACAAGGTTAAGTCAACTTCACATAATTTTAAACTATCATTATTTTCATCACATGCTACTGATACCAATTGGTCAGTAAATCTATTTGAATTTATATCTGACCAATTGCACGTGGCGGAAATGTTGTCCCGTGTTTCTGTGAGTACATTCTCAAATAACCAAACTGTACAAGGAACTTTGTTAGGATTAAGTCTATGAGTATTAGCTCCCTTTGCCTCTAAGACATATGGTTTATGAGTATTCGTTTTAATAAAAAATGCCGCCTTTAAGATGCGAAGCTTCATTAATTGATTTTTTAATATAGATCTAAGAAAGTTAAATTCTTCTTTAGAGTCTAAATCTATTAAACTAAACACACCTTTACATTCAGACATAGCATCAAACATTGAACGTCTAACAATTGAATTTCCCAAAGAATAACATTTTTTATAATTTTCGTCTGAGCTAATATAAGAAATTTGATCTGAACTACAACCTTGGCATAGAGTCCCTAAATACTTTAATAGGGGAATTTTAGACACTTTAAGCTGTGAGTCATAGATAAAAACATTATTTATATTTTGATTAAAATTGTTATACATATTGATAATAATAAATATTCTGTGTATACCGTTAGGATTTCTTTCATTTCTTTGAGTAGTATCCTCCTCATTTAGAAAGTAACGGTCAATAACTGGACTCTTAAAATTAGCTAAAATTATATCAAAAGCTAGTTTTTTTGCCGAATATCTGCCTTTGTTAAGTCCATCTCTGTTGTTTAAAAATATATCTTCATATGTAAATTCACTCGTGCACTCGCCTTTTTTGTCGTAAATTCTACTTTGATGGTCAATAGAAAAAGTTTCATTAAATGATTTTATTAAATTGAATCCATTAGTCTTGTAAGTTATTAGGGAAATTCTGTTTAAAATACTTGAGGAAAAATATTTGTGCAACGAAGAATACATTTTGTACTGAAAACTAATCACATCCCGACAGTCAAGAAGTATCAAAATGTCATACTTTGCTGTCCAACAATCTCGTAGAGGCAATTGTAGCATTTCAGAACACATTTCTGGACATATAAAAATACTCAATTATATTTATAAATAAATTTTTCATAGAACCAAACAATAAATAAAACATCTGAATTAAAGAAAGAGATAAAATTGATGAGATTGTCGATTTCAGCTTTCATTAGGTTTTGTAGTTGTTTGAATATGTAAGTTGAAAATGAATTCAACACATAGAAATGTTAGAGGGATAAAGCATCAGACTGACGCAACGTTCATTAAAAAAAAGCATCGCAGGCATACTGAATAATCATTCTAAGGATAAATCCATGATTTGATTTCTATAAGAGATTTTAAAGAATTATAGTAAAATCATATCTTAACACACCACTTAAAGACAATTAACAAATCTGTCTGTCAGCTTTAGGCAGGGGTAAATTTATTAACTACTAGCAGACCCGGTCGTGCGTTGCAACGATCTCAGTAAAAATGACAATTTAAGAATCCTATGAGTGATATGTTTTAAAAACAATTATGCCAGAAACCTACACTGAAGTGCGAAAAAAAAGTCCAAAGATCATGGCAAACAGATAAATAATATAATAATTTAAAAGCTTTTTAAAAAAACGACATTAAAGGGCTAGGCTCTAAAATAAGTGCTACTTTGTACTCAAGCTATGTTTCTCAATATAGTGTAAAATTGCTTTGGAGAATTAAATTATTAACGTGCATTACAAAAACAATTTTGGGCCGCCTACCCGAAGGAATGAACATAAATAGTTCAGTTTCCTAGAGTAATTATTTATAGACTCTTGAATTTTTATAAGACAAAAAAAAAGACATTAAGAGCCCCAGGGCCCATTCACGACAAGATATAAAGCTTAAAACGATCTCAGTAAAAATGACTATTTAAGAATCCAATGCGTGATCTGTTTTAAAAACTACTATGCCAAAAACCTACACGGAAGTGTGCAAAAAAGTCCAAGTTTCCCAGCAAATGGATAAATGGATAAAATGGATAATCTCTCTATATATATAAAGCTTTGAAAAAAAATGAAGTAAAAAACGAAATTAAGGGGCCGGGCTCTAAAATAAATGATGATTTATTATTTTTTTAATCGCCATTGTACTCAAGCTTTGTTTCTCTATATCGTGTAAAATTGATTGGGGAATTAAATTATTAACGCGCATTACAAAAACATTTCGGTATGCCTGCCCGAGGGAATGGACATTAAGAGTTCAGTTACTTATAGNTAAACTTTAGTTTTCATTAAATCTGCAAAGAAAACGATGGGCCAATTAAAATATAATTGCTCAAATACCCGGTTAAAGCTCTGGAAATTCGACTTAAAAGTTTATTACTATTAATTACTAGGGCTGCGGAAATTGACTATTAATTTCTCAATTAATCTTGAAAAGTTTTAATCGATTATATTTATTTTAATCGATTAAATTCGCTTAAATTAAGAAAATATTTCTTTGCTTTTTAATTTTATAATTAATAATTTAAAATCATTTTTTAACCTACAAAATTTTCCCGTATTTCATAATAAATTCATTACAAACATTGTGACAAGTGACAGGGGAAAGAACTTCTTTAAAAAGTCAACTACCTGTTTATTATTTCCCTTTAGGTCTTCAGTTGTGTCTAAATATGTGTTAAGATTAATCGATAATTAATGGGACGTGGTGGTCAAGAGGTAGCGCTCTCGACTGTCATACTGATGGTCACGAGTTCGAATCCACACGAGAAGGCGAGTATTTGTTCTCTGGGCCTGAGGAGTCCCCGAGTCACCCATCTCCGAATGGGTACCCAACTAGACAATAGTTAGGCGGCTGGGGTAATGCGTGGAACCCCTATAGTCGTGGCCTGTGACCGCTGCATCACTTGCCAACAGATCATCTCTCATGGTCTGTGGACGCAATTATCTTCTGCATAGAAGGAGCGTCTGTATATCTAAGATAAGATAAGATAAAAGAATATCTTTTTTACAGATGCATCGAACAAAAAAGAGCAACAGAGAGGGAGATGAAAAGAAAACTGCAAGTAGCTCCTAATCATGCTCTAAATACACCAGACATCCAGCCTACTGATAATTACCCGTTCTTTGACCGCAATATTCCTACCTAAGAACAGATTAGCAGGGTCATTAAACGACTCAGAAAAGGAAAGGCTGCAGAAAAAGATGACATCCCAGCAAAGGCAGTGAAGGCGGACTCGGAGACCAGCGTGGAAATGCTACACCATCTGTTTATGAAGATATGGGAAGAAGAACAAGTTCCATCAGATTGGAGAAAGGGTTACCGTATCAAAATCCCAAAGTATGGTAATTTAAACTCCTGCTCGAACTACAGAGAAATACCCTGTTGTCCATCTCAGGAAAGGTTTTCAACCGCGTTTTACTTAACAGAATGAAAAATGCTGTTGACACTTTGCTTCGTTACCAACATACTGGCTTTCGCTCAAACATCATTCGAGAGCAGTCACTAGAGGGAAACTCACCTCTCTTTGAAGAATGCTTCGACAGTAAAACATGTAGAGATTTCTAAGGCCCCATTGGGTTCCGAAGAAGATTACTGATCTAATCATGAACATGTATGAAGGGATAAACTTTCGTGTTGTCCATGGTCAGCAGGTGACAGATGTTTTCCAGGTGAGGAATTGTGTGAGACAAGTTCGCTTGCTGTCACCCTCTCTGTTCTTGTTAGCCATTGACTGGGTAATGGAAACATATACACAGAAAAAATGGCATCAAATGCACCTTCAATGATCAACTTGATGATCTTGACTTTGCTGATGATCTTGCCCTATTTTCCCATATCCAACAATAGATGCAGTAGAAAACTAAGATTGTTGCAGCCTTTTCTGCTAGCTTGGGTCTCAATAAATACAAAAGGAAGAGTAAATTCCTCACGATTAATTCCAAGGTTAATTTCACCAGTACATCACCCATCATGCTTGAAGGAGAAGTACTCGAGGAGGTAGACGTTTTGTTTATCTTGGTAGCATGGTAGATAAACAAGGTTGAAAGCAAGAGCACCCTTCCAACAAATAAAAACAACTCACGAATTTTTGGGTCTCAAACAACTTAATCAGCAAATTAAAGATAAGAATCTTCAACGCCATGGCGAAGCCTATGCTGCTATGTGGATCCGAGACGCTGAGAACGACAGCCGTAAACCTGACCAGAATTCAGTCCTTTATCAACTGTCTTGAAGGATTCCCAGAATTCACTGGCAGGACTAAATCAGCAACCGAGATGTGTGGAAACAGTCGAAGCAGAAACCAATGGAGGAAGAAGTTCTCCAGAGTGGTGCAGGTGGATTGGCCATACACTCAAAAATCCTGCCTCAAATACAACAAGGCAAGCACTGAAATGCTACAGCCAGGAAAAATGAAAAAGAGCCCGTCCAAGTTACACTTAACGCCCGCGATTCCATTTCTTAACGACTTTCTGCATTTCTCAAAGACTTTCTCCATTTCTCAAAGACTTTCTCCATTTCTCAAAGACTTTCTCCATTTCTCAAAGACTTTCTCCATTTCTCAAAGACTTTCTCCATTTCTCAAAGACTTTCTCCATTTCTCAGAGACTTTCTCCATTTCTCAAAGTATTTCTCCATTTCTCAAAGACTTTCTCCATTTCTCAAAGACTTTCTCCATTTCTCAAAGACTTTCTCCATTTCTCAAAGACTTTCTCCATTTCTCAAAGACTTTCTCCATTTCTCAAAGACTTTCTCCATNAACAGAGCAATGGAAATATTAACTCAGACCACTTTCAGCGGATTCTAATGAATAGCATTTAGGATTTTGATTGCCTAATTCGTCTCCTAAAAAAAACGCGAATTGATCCCTGACATTTAATAAAATTAGCGGGACAAATAGCCTCACTGCAGTTTAATTCATTTTCAAACGCTGGCCATTGCTCAGCAACTGATCGTGAAAAATATCACTTCAGGTCGGTTTTTATCAGAATAAAATAAAAAAATATTATTTTCAGAAGTAGTAACGTTACTTTTTTTACTTAAACTCGGTTTCCTTACGTTGTCTTCATCAAAATGGTTACATGTTACTATGTCATTCTTCTTTGAAAAAATATAGTCTTGTAATTGAGAAAAAACTATCGTTTAGCATGTTTATATTGGGCTGGACAATTTTACTAGTAACATTCAATCCACTTAAGTTAATATTATTTTCTCTATCAAAATGTTGTAAACTTACATTTACAACCTGATAGATGTTTTACTCTGTCAGCAACGAATGTTTGTAAATATATTGAACAGGTGCGTTACATAATGAACTTCTGTAGTTCTCATCTGAATGACACTTAACAATGTGTTGACATAAATAATCACGATTATCGTCAACAGGGCAGTTTATTGGTACGTAAGTACTTTTTCCTATATGATATAAATTCCCATCGTAAATTTTGTTATCTTGTAGGAGACCATGAAAATAGTTTTTTGGTATTAAAGTTGGTTCACCAACAGTGACTTTTTTGTAAGGGCGTTCAAATACCAGTGGGTGACTTTTAGTAATTCTATACAAGGTTAAGTCAACTTCACATAATTTTAAACTTTCATTATTTTCATCACATGCTACTGACACCAATTGGTCAGTAAATCTATTTGCATTTATATCTGACCAATCGCACGTGGCGGAAATGTTGTCCCGTGTTTCTGTGAGTACATTCTCAAATAACCAAACTGTACAAGGAACTTTGTTAGGATTAAGTCTATGAGTATTAGCTCCCTTTGCCTCTAAGACATATGGTTTATGAGTATTCGTTTTAATTAAAAATGCCGCCTTTAAGATGCGAAGCTTCATTAATTGATTTTTTAATATAGATCTAAGAAAGTTCAATTCTTCTTTAGAGTCTAAATCTATTAAACTAAACACACCTTTACATTCAGACATTGCATCAAACATTGAACGTCTAACAATTGAATTGTAAGAAATTTGATCTGAACTACAACCTTGGCATAGAGTCCCTAAATACTTTAATAGTGGAATTTTTGACACTTTAAGCTGTGAGTCATAGATAAAAACATTATTTATATTTTGATTAAAATTGTTATACATATTGATAATAATAAAGATTCTGTGTATACCGTTAGGATTTCTTTCATTTCTTTGAGTAGTATCCTCCTCATTTAGAAAGCAACGGTCAATAACTGGACTCTTAAAATTAGCTAGAATTATATCAAAAGCTAGTTTTTTCGCCGAATATCTGCCCTTGTTAAGTCCATCTCTGTTGTTTAAAAATATATCTTCATATGTAAATTTACTCGGGCACTCGCCTTTTTTGTCGTAAATTCTACTTTGATGGTCAATAGAAAAAGTTTCATTAAATGATTTTATTAAATTGAATCCATTAGTCTTGTAAGTTATTAGGGAAATTCTGTTTAAAATACTTGAGGAAAAATATTTGTGCAACGAAGAATACATTTTGTACTGAAAACTAATCACATCCCGACAGTCAAGAAGTATCAAAATGTCATACTTTGCTGTCCAACAATCTCGTAGAGGCAATTGTAGCATTTCAGAACACATTTCTGGACATATAAAAATACTCAATTATATTTATAAATAAATTTTTCATAGAACCAAACAATAAATAAAACATCTGAATTAAAGAAAGAGATAAAATTGATGAGATTGTCGATTTCAGCTTTCATTAGGTTTTGTAGTTGTTTGAATATGTAAGTTGAAAATGAATTCAACACATAGAAATGTTAGAGGGATAAAGCATCAGACTGACGCAACGTTCATTAAAAAAATGCATCGCAGGCATACTGAATCATCATTCTAAGGGTAAATCCATGATTTGATTTCTATAAGAGATTTTAAAGATTTAAAGTAAAATCATATCTAAGCTATGCTTTAACACACCACTTAAAGACAATTAACAAATCTGTCTGTCAGCTTTAGGCAGGGGTAAATTTATTAACTATTTCAATAACATAGGCATACGTTTTGGTTCTTGTTGACAAAAGATGTCTAATTTTTTAAAAAAATCTGTTGTATCTTATAAACAGACACGCAAAGTGTGATTTGAGATATTTGTTTTAACATAATTTTACATTCAAAGCTTAAAGTTAACTGTGGCAAACATGTTATTCACCAAGCATCAAGCCATTTGTTTTCTATGAAACATTTCCGGCGTTTTAAAGAGGAAAATTGGAGTGCAGTCGTTTCAAGTAAAAATTAAACCAATTTTGATTATAAAAATAGTATTATACTGACTTTTGACTTAACAGATCGTAGATTTTATGTTAAACTCATAACATTTCCATTAGGAATCCTTTCTCATTTTTGTTGCTTTAATACCAATCATATAAAAGCTATCAAAATAAGTACGAAGGAAGAAAAATAGTCAATTTATTTTATGCTTAACTCACCGTAGTCTGGACTTCAGAAGAAACGAATATATTGCTGGATTGTATAGAGTATTGATATGAATAATAATTACTTCCAATCACTTTATAGTTTTTAAAGTTCACGCTTTGACGTGACTTTACAGTTCTTAAACACTCCCCCACCGTTGGTCACACATCGTAGTTGCTACCTTAGAAAGACTCAGTAGTAATAAGAATTCTCACGTGCTTTTGTGTTTTTCTAGTGACTTTGGACGATTTCTATATATTGTAACAAACAAATAAAGTGATTTGAAACATGCTTATTTCATATAGGAAAATCGGCTTTCCTGTGGTGAAGGTGGTGCGGTGATTACAACTTTGTGACGTCATGTGTTAGGAGGGCTTTATTCTTGGAACTACGTGTAATGAGGGGGACGTCGGCCAAAATCGCGTGACGTCATTTATGGACGACCCTATACAACTTTTAGCACGCAGGTCAAATTCCAAACAAAATTTTCATACAAAGCGTAAGGTCTCGCGTTCAAGTAGAAATTATGACCCTGTACTATGAAGTACATTTTTAAACATTTATAATTGTAAAACAGTTTTATTTAAAACATGTAAGTTAATTTTGTGTTGCAAACAAAAAATGGGAAATTAAATAAAAAAATCTTTTCAAATTTCATCCATTAACGGAATGTTGTAAACTTTAGTTTTCATTAAATCTGCAAAGAAAACGATGGGCCAATTAAAATATAATTGCTCAAATACCCGGTTAAAGCTCTGGAAATTCGACTTAAAAGTTTATTACTATTAATTACTAGGGCTGCGGAAATTGACTATTAATTTCTCATTAATCTTGAAAAGTTTTAATCGATTATATTTATTTTAATCGATTGAATTCGCTTAAATTAAGAAAATAATTAAAAATCATTTTTTAACCTACAAAATTTTCCCGTATGTCATAATAAATTCATTACAAACATTGTGACAAGTGACAGGGGAAAGAACTTCTTTAAAAAAGTCAACTACCTGTTTATTATTTCCCTTTAGGTCTTCAGTTGTGTCTATATATGTGTTAAGATTAATCGATAATTAAAAGAATATCTTTTTTACAGATGCATCGAACAAAAAAGAGCAACAGAGAGGGAGATGAAAAGAAAACTGCAAGTAGCTCCTAATCATGCTCTAAATACACCAGACATCCAGCCTACTGATAATTACCCGTTCTTTGACCGCAAAATTCCTACCTAAGTACAGATTAGCAGGGTCATTAAACGACTCAGAAAAGGAAAGGCTGCAGAAAAAGATGACATCCCAGCAAAGGCAGTGAAGGCGGACTCGGAGACCAGCGTGGAAATGCTACACCATCTGTTTATGAAGATATGGGAAGAAGAACAAGTTCCATCAGATTGGAGAAAGGGTTACCGTATCAAAATCCCAAAGTATGGTAATTTAAACTCCTGCTCGAACTACAGAGAAATACCCTGTTGTCCATCTCAGGAAAGGTTTTCAACCGCGTTTAACTTAACAGAATGAAAAATGCTGTTGACACTTTTCTTCGTTACCAACATACTGGCTTTCGCTCAAACATCATTCGAGAGCAGTCACTAGAGGGAAACTCACCTCTCTTTGAAGAATGCTTCGACAGTGTGGACAGTAAAACGTGTAGAGATTTCTAAGGCCCCATTGGGTTCCGAAGAAGATTACTGATCTAATCATGAACATGTATGAAGGGATAAACTTTCGAGTTGTCCATGGTCAGCAGGTGACAGATAATTTCCAGGTGAGGAATTGTGTGAGACAAGTTCGCTTGCTGTCACCCTCTCTGTTCTTGTTAGCCATTGACTTGGTAATGGAAACATCTACACAGAAAAAATGGCATCCAATGCACCTTCAATGATCAACTTGATGATCTTGACTTTGCTGATGATCTTGCCCTATTTTCCCATATCCAACAATAGATGCAGTAGAAAACTAAGATTGTTGCAGCCTTTTCTGCTAGCTTGGGTCTCAATAAATACAAAAGGAAGAGTAAATTCCTCACGATTACTTCCAAGGTTAATTTCACCAGTACATCACCCATCATGCTTGAAGGAGAAGTACTCGAGAAGGTAGACGGTTTTGTTTAGCTTGGTAGCATGGTAGATAAACAAGGTTGAAAGCAAGAGCACCCTTCCAACAACTAAAAACAACTAACGAACTTTTGGGTCTCAAACAACTTTATCAGCAAATTAAAAATAAGAATCTTCAACGCCATGGCGAAGCCCATGCTGCTATGTGGATCCGAGACGCTGAGAACGACAGCCGTAAACCTGACCAGAATTCAGTCCTTTATCAACTGTCTTGAAGGATTCTCAGAATTCACTGGCAGGACTAAATCAGCAACCGAGATGTGTGGCAACAGTCGAAGCAGAAACCAATGGAGGAAGAAGTTCTCCAGAGTGGTGCAGGTGGATTGGCCATACACTAAAAAACCTGCCTCAAATACAACAAGGCAAGCACTGAAATGGTACAGCCAGGAAAAATGAAAAAGAGCAGGTCCAAGTCACACTTAACGCCCGCGATTAGAGGCAGACATTAAGAGAATAGGCAATGACTGGTATTCGCGGAGAGGCTGGCCCACGATAGGGATACCTGGAGGTATCTCAAAGACGCCAAGGATGATCGGTTGATGCCCCTCATGGACGAGAAGGCTTAACGAAAACAACAAGTGAACATTTTTGTTATCAGTATCCGCCTTATTAATTAATTTTAGACACTTTAGTTATTGTTTGCTGGATGAAAAAGGGAATATGCGTGAAAAGATTTTAGTGGGTTTGTTTCATGAGTTAATTTCCCTTTTTATTTGCTTACACATATCAATTATGCATCATTTTGAACCAAATACGTTTTAGCCTACTTATAAATTAAAAACTTATATTATTTAAATTACTAAAATTGACAATATCGTGTGAAAACAATGGTCCATTTAAGTCCAACTTATCAAAAAATATCTTAACAGAAGACTTCACAAACATTTTTGTTCATGAACATTTAACATTTTTAATTTATTAAATTAAAATTCAAAATAACACATTCCATATCAAAAGAAAATGTATTTACAAAAAGGATAATTACAAATGAAATTTAACTAAGACCATATGATTGAAAAATAATTTTAAATAACCATTGAATCACGATTAGTCATCTATAAATAAGGACTTATCTTTTAAAAACTAGATATTTTCCCGTGTTTTACATGTTTATAGTATATGTGTTTTATAGTAGTATCTTACATTGATTTTTTGGGGGTTCATTAAATGAACAAAATGTAACCTTAATAGCCATGGTATTTTGATAATAATAAAATTTGATATAGATATAAATCCTCGTGATGGTGGGGCTGTCTGGCTTATAAGGCCTGAAGTATATGCCATTTCTATGATAAGTTTTCTATTTCTTTGTAAATGCTTATTTGGACTGACTGAGCGACCGCTGTGACCTACCTTGGTTATATAACGTATTAACATAATGTGAAAAGGGACAAGTGGAACTAGAAAAATTTAATTGAACATCCATAACTATTCTATACATGTTTTCACGTATACATAAATTCTTTGCCTCTTTCGCGCTTTTCAAACTGCCCAAGAATCTTTTCTTATTTTATCTGTTACAGACGCACCTTCTATACAAAAGATTATTGCATCTTACGATTATCTATGGCAATTTCTATGGTTTGTGACTAGTGCTGTATCCTTATCAGGGTTTTAAACGTTGATAAAGTGTTGGTTTTCCTGGTTTCATCGGGAAACCCATACCACGTCCGAATTCCGGATGGGAAGAATAAAAATGTGTATATATTTGTTCTTACATATAAAATAAGAAAGGGATTTTTATCCTTATGTCTATCTAGGGGTTGTAATAAGTTAGCTTTATGTTGTATTTATAAAGTACATTTCTTTGCTTTATGAATAGTCACTACTTTACTCTTGGTTCTTCTATCCTCTAGTTTCACAAGATTTAATAATTCAACTAAAGATGTTATTTTTGTCAATTTTGAATACTTATCAACTCTGTCATAATGAAAGGAAAAACAACTCTTTTTAATGATAAACGTAGGTGATGTACAACGTATTATGTGGTTATTGTGATTTGAATTTAAAATAAAGTAAAATTAATAGGGCTGCGGAAATTATCGATTAATGTATCGATTAATCGGCAAAAAGTTTATCGATAAAAAATGTTTTAATCGATAAAATAGTGATTAAATCTAAGGACAATGTTAAAGATATAGACATTATTTTTTTTTAAATAAATAATTATTAATAACTAACAGTTGTTCTCCTTTTTTACGTACAAACTTCTCTCTTTAAAAAAAAAAATTAAAGTGTAAACTTTAAAATAAGCCGCTTTACATGAAAAATTATACAAGAATTGACATTTTTTTTTATTAATGAACAATAGCAAAAGTTAAATTCATCGACATTATGTTGAACTACATGTATTTAAATGAAAGGAATGGTAATTGCCTGTTTTTGTTACTTCCCCTGAAATTTTCAGTTTAATGACGTCATACATCTTATTTTTAGCATTAATAAAAATTATCGATTAATTTTTCGGTAAATTTTCAAAAGTTAACGATTAATTTTAAATTAATCAATAACAGCCCTAAAAATTAATATATGTATTTTATTTATTCCATGTAAAGCGCTGAGATTTCGGCTCCTTGCTGAGATACAGAGCTACATAAATAATCAATTTATTATTATAAACGAATAATTTCCCAATAGTTTTGCAGGTTATTTCCAGCGTCAATTTGTTACCTGTCCAGAAACATGTCTACGTATGCTCGATGTATTTAGGAACATCTATTCAATGAAATGAATTGACTTTCCCTCCTTACGGGAGCACGAAGTACTAAAATGTAATTTATTTCTTATATAAGATTATAATACTTAATCTTCAAAATATTCATTTTTTTTTCTCTATAAGGACTATTTCTTACAACGTCTAAAAGATGCACTGGAAAGTAGCTGTTAAATAAAGTTTTATGGAACAAATAACTTAAATCTCCATTTGAAATAATTCAACTGAAATGAATTAGTTATTTAATGACATAGAAGCAAATCTTTTTAAAAGAGACAATAAAAATGTTAAACACATTATAAATGATGACTAGAAAAACAATGACATATAAAAACTCACGGGAATTCAGCAGGCAAAATAAGCTCAACAAAAGCTTAGGCCAAAACATTGTTCAAAATTTTTTAACAAGAATATGCATCCGATTTTTCCGCGCCCAACTGATTACTGTCCACTAAAGACCCCTAGTGAAAGTTGACATGCAATCTAATATCATTGTCAAAGTGTACGTTTCACTGACATTTTGTTTGCCGGTACACGTGGAATATAAGTATCATCATAATTTCTTAATGTCACGTGTTAGATATTTTAGAGATAGCCCACAAGGAAATTTTTTTTTTTAAAAATCAATCAACATTAGACGTTAATATAACTGTTTTACAAAATTAACATTAAAATATAGCATTTCTTTGCTTACGTTGTAAAAAACTGTAAACATTCAGCATTTAATTTAATTATCAATTTGCCTGAAAAGATGAATTTAACCCACCTAGAATGACATGTAATTATATACCTAAATACAATGTCTCTCGTCAAAATAACTTATGTTTTGAAAATTGCACCAAGGCAGCATGCAACGCCGAAGATGGAACATAAATTAAACGTTGCCTGACATTAAAATACGAAGCTCGGTATTTTTTAAAAACATATTTCGCCTACACAAAAAACTTAATCTACTTGACAGTAATACGTGTGTTGTTTACACGACTGCCCCAATAACCTGTACGCACTGTTTTTATGCAGCTTTATTTCTCCATCTAATCTGGATGTATTATATTCCAAACAATAATTTGTGCCTAGTCCATTGAAAGCCTCGTGGAATGATTGTTATTTTCACCATCTGATATTTCCGTCTTATAGCTTGTGCACATTTCTTGTGCTTGCTAAATATTATGAACTAGATGCAAGTGGCGTAGCATATGCCGCAGAGTTGCTCATAAATAGGGCAAAGAAATTAAGGGGGGAGGGGAACAGACAAAAACTACATGTTACAAAAAACTTAAATGATGTCAGAGATTCAAAGAATTCAAGAATTATGTAATAAAGAGCCTTTTTAAATAAAATTTAGTTTCATAATGAATTACCCTTAAATCGTTGAGATTTTCGAGTATTAAAAAGGGGGGGGGGGGTAATCAAAGGGTCACAAAAAGTCGATATTTAGAAAAAATATCAAAAATTAAAAAAAAATATGTTAGATTAATATCTCTATTATCATTTTGTAAAATTAAAAATTAATATTAAACACAATATAAATGTTATTAAGTGTAGTTTGAAGAGGGTGGAAGGAATATCCGAAAATAGCTAATTTTCAACATTCGTCTGTACGGAAACCCTTAGCTCGATTCTATCATGTTTGATATAGTTAAACATGACGCTATGAATACCATTTATGTTTTCTAAGAACACGTATCAGTAAATCCAATGTGTATGACGTATACACAAAGAAAGTATATTGGCTGAATGGTAAATCTAAGCTATTTTCCGCGTTTTGATAGGTTGACGTACGCCATTTTCCCTTCACTACAGTTTTTGACAGTTTTACGTAGGGCCTTACCAATAGTTGATTATCCGATCAATTTCATTATTTAAGGTTAGTTTAACTTTTATACGATTTTTTATAATATGTTATTTTCAACATATTTACACCATTTGTACTCAAATAAGCAAAACATCGACAAAGTTGCTACTGCTATGTTAGGGCGTGGCATTACAATTTACAAAGTTACAGTTACAATCACATTCAGTAAAACAAAGCGAAAATGCAAGACTAACTACTACATTGATTGCACATGTTGTTTTTTAAATAAAAGTTTATTTAATTATGATTGTAATATACGTAACCAATATTATAAACGAAATTAGGAGCCTCGAAGTATTACAGTTAAAGCATAGTGTAGGCTTTGTAACTTTGTAAGCTTAATCATAGTCTTAGTTCACAGATCAGGCTCAGGTTATCATCTGACAGTGAAAAATACTGTAAAGAACCTATGTATTCTCGTGGTTAGTGTCGCTACTTCTTTCACTCTAATCTTAGCACTGCGCACACTCTTGGCTACTTCTTGTTCAAACAACAACTCCAAGACTGCTATACAAATAAATTATGTTAAATTTTTATTTCTTTAATTATGTTGACTGTAACATGTGTCCCGACATCAGTGTGTGTCCCTATCTGTCTGTGTATTCCCTGTCTGCCTAACCGAGTTGCCGTTCTTGTAAGTGCGTCCCCTCTACTACACGTCAGTCTCCACCTCAAAATTCAAATTGTACGAAAGTCAGCTGTCCATCATCTTGTAGCACACCTAGGTAAGACGGTATTGGGTTTGGTTTGACATAACCCGCTCTGGTCACTTGATGTATTAACCATTCCCCCGTCCAATGCTTCAACTTATTCCAATTGTCGGCGTCCCGTCCCTTTATCTACCAGTTACGGCCCGAGTTCACACCTCAGCCAGACTTCTTGTCAATTGTTGTCTTCCCTCCTACATCAAAGGACCCCGAACCCGCTTCTGTGCCTCGCAAGCACCACTGACTTCCCCGAGATAACATTTTGAGCCAGAACGTCACATTCAGCACATCAGGTCTGTTAACCCTCTGGACTCACCCCTTTCCCCGATCCGCTTCAAAGAATACCGTCTCTGTGAGCGCCGACCATTTGCCCTCAGGGCTTCCACAATACATATATAATAAATAAATTATTTATAATAATAAAAAAAGTCAAAGTTATGGGTCTTATCACAATTTGAAGTCTACGCTGTAATATACATGTTGAAAATCTTTATTGTTATTATTTTTATTTTCATTATGCTTGGTCTTGGTATCAGTAGGATCTAGTTATTGTTGGTTAATTTCATTTACATCACAATACTCAAATATTCCATTCATAATTTATTCAATAAATTAAATTGTTCTGATTTAATTAATGGTTACTTGGTTATTTTTTGTATTTTTTAAATTAACATAATAACAATTATCTATCACATAGGTTCAGTTTTATCATGCCTGACGCTTTACTGGTAGAAGATAACCAGACCATCCCAAACCATCAACTGACATCATCTGCAGCAAAGCGAAAGCTTCATTTCTTTGCTAACGTCACAGACCTATTCAGTCCAAGCCACTCATCGTTGTCCATCACCTATGTCTCAAATGATACATTGCAGATATTTTATTTATTGCTTTCATGGGTGCTACTTGATGCTTGCAGGGTTTTTTGCACAAGTTACCAAGAGGTTAAGAAGAGACTTTAATCTCTCCAAATCTAACAAAATTGAAACCACGCTGAAAAGACAAGCTGTAATGCATTTTTTGCTACTGGTATGAAAAAGTTATTTAAACTTATGAATGTGCCAGTAATGCATCAGGAAACACACACCTAACATACATAAATAATATTTTAAAACATTAATTGTTTACAGCCCAATGCAAATGCGGAGAAAAGCAGCGGGGAAAAAAAGAAATCCTGATAGCCTGGAGGTGCTGATTTTTTAAAATAATTTATTTGTCTCTAATATTTTTGATATTTTATTTTTTGATTTAGTATACTATTTATTGTTTTAAAATATTTCATTGTCATTGCTACATTTACAGTTTAGATTACAAATTTATATGAAGAACTCGAATAAAAACAAGAATTAAATATGACGAATTTCTGCTATTAATACATTTAAATATAACTACGTTAGGGTCATTCAAGACAGTAAATATGACTACGTTCGAGTTTTACGATTGTTAAATACTAGCAAATTACCCGCAATGATCAGCAAAAATTAGAATTTTAGTTAGCCTAATATGCATTCAAAATACACATTGATTTTATTGCAGGTCAATATGGATATACTAAATATATTAAATTCATTTTCTTTTCAGTATGTCTTACATATTCCCGCGTATAAACATAGGTCTGTTTTTTATATAAGAAAAAGTATGTTTGAGCCCCATGCCACTGCAGAGTGATAATTAAGTATTTTTTACCTGTTGCCATTGTTGACGTATATTCAACAAAAACTTTCTAAAATGTCATGCTTCTAACTACACGGGCAATAGGAGAATTAGTGATTTTCAATTTTTAATTATCTCATATAATGAAAAAAATCAACATTCAAGCCCCAGACCCCCATAAGGGGGAATTTTTTAATTCCTTTTGCCAGTTATTGTTTTGATGGCGCACTTAACAACTCCCAAAATTTCATGCTTTACCTAAACGGAAAATTGAATTAATTAGCAATTAGTTTTCAAGATAAGAAAAAAAAAATTGGCTCCCTGTAAGTGACAATTAATTTTTTTTTTAAATTTTTTATCACCACAAAAGTGTACTCTACAACTTCCAAAGTTTCCCGCTCCTGCTTACACGAGAAAGATTCATTTACAATTCGATTAACCATAATAAGGAACACGAATGATTTTGGGCCTGCGGCTCCAGAAGTTGAATTTAAATATCTTTTTTTAAAACTTTACATAAAATGTATCACTTAAGTTTCTTCAGCATGTTACACACACGAATGTACTGGAGCAGTGTTGCCTGGCCTTTCTCCTAGCTCTTTCAACTTCCTCTTCCGTAGTTAGCTCCTCCGCTCTTAGTGATCCTTCTTTCACTATGGCCCGCCACGTGATCCTAACCAAAGCAAGGTTTTCCTTATTATTTATGTCAATGTTGGCTACTTTCATGTCTCTCCTGCAGATATCCATGTATCTGAGACATGGCCGACCAACCGACGTTTTCCCAGTTGTCAGCTCACTGTATAGCACATCTTTGGTTATGCGAACAGTTTGCATTCTCTTGACGTGTCTAAGCCAATGGAGGCGTCTTTTGCTTAGTATGGCTGGAATGCTGCTCATGCTTGCTTGAGCCGGGACCCTTGTGTTGAGGACTTTCTCTTGCCATTTGATGTCAAGGATGCGGCACAGGCATCTGAGGCGGAAGCTATTGAGCCTTATATATATATATAATCATTGATTCTTAACTTTAATAAGTAAATTTAATGTAAGGAGCAAGCATAAATATATTTGGAGAAATCTTGATTAGTAATTTAGCGATTAAGCATTTATTGGTAAAGACACTTTTTTAATTGATGAAATATAATTGACAGATTAACATTAAGGAGATGTCCAGCATTACATAGACATGAAACAAAATTATTTTAATACGGCCATGGGAGATATAAATATTAACAATTAAATCTAAATCAGGAGTGTTACAGATAAATAAATACAAAGTACACATTTTAAAAAAACAACCTCTAAATGCTACTTTGACTTGGACCATCACTTTTCACATGAATTGCGCTTAATAATTACATAATTGGCTTTTTAGAAAATTGAAATAAATACCGAATCACCAATAACAGCATAAAATGTATCAATTTCATTCACACAAGTAATAAACGTCCCACGCATCGTGTAATTGTAATGAATAATTTTTTAACAAATGTATAATACAAGAAAGTACTCTTAAAGTGACACTGATTTGTACCGGAAAAGCAAACCATTTATAAAGGTAAATGTTGCATTGTAAGGTATTATAAGAAAATGAAACAATTTAAATGATACACGAAAATACGAGCACCATAAATAGACCATAAAAAGCCCAGAGAGCCCTTGTGGTCTATGCCCCATATTGAACGATATACGTGGTGCCTGGTGGGTAACTTACGTATCTTGAATTTTAGTACGTCCAACTTTGCTTTACATGTAAATTACGTGATCTGCTCCTTGCAACACAGAAACAATGCTAAAAAAATTTAAAATATCATGGGGGAAAAGCATCGAAAAAAAATTTAGGATTCTTCAATCCCTACAAGTTCACATTATAAATGAATATAAAATAATATACCTATGAAAACAGATGAACATAATTAAAATAAATATGTAAACATATGTGAACCCTTAGTTTTCAAGGGAGGCGATCTTGAAAATTATCGAGGGTCATGGTCGGAATAAGTAAGTATGGCTGGAAACATGACGGAATAATCACCAAACACTTATCTTTATTAAAGTAATACTTTTATACAAACTTTGCATGAATGAATGCTAAATAAAGACTTACATTTAATACAACTATACACAAATCATACATGACACTGAAACTTATGTAGTTATTATTATTATATGGATGTCAGGTTTTAAAATAAATTAAAAATATTGTTAGACTGTTTTGCGCATTCAAATGTTCTGTTTTAACCTTCATTTCTCCCCTCACTCACATAAAACATCTTCACTTACTAATAGTGTGTCAGCAAAGTACTGACACAAAAAAGTTTGTTTTTGCCAGATTTTTACAATGCATCCGAAATAAAGCAGTAAAATGTAATATGATGCGAAATAAATGTTGGTGGCATGTTGAATGCAGTCACGCGATGCCCAAAGTTGTCAGCTGCGTGTTTTTCAAAATTTTTCGAGTGGCATTTAACTTTGGATTTTTTCGTAAGTTAGAGCATTGGTATCTCGAGGTACCACGGAAGTTTACTATTGAAGGCTTCTGACTTCTGATATTAATGTGATGATATTCAACACATCTGATATAACACTAAGTACAACAGACAACATCAAACTATGGCAAGAGACTGCTTTCTATAAAAGCCACGCAAAAGATGATAACTATACAATTTTATTTTAAACGAACAACGAAACCCGTCCAAGAACTTTCCGCGGTCGTTTCGGTGGAGTATTGTACCTCGCCTCCAACAGCCGTCCCGACCGGCCATGAATGTGCATCACGCCCAAAATACTATTCATTATAACTATGAATAACCGATAAAAACCAAGTTTTTGACTGCTAATCCCAACGCGAACCGCTCATTTGTGCTTATTATTTTTTACTTTTTATAGATTTGTTTATAAACTTATTATTGTTGTTTTAATTTGATAAAAAAAAATTCCTAACTACACTGATATCCGGATACTTATCTAATCTGTGAATAGTATTTAATTAAATAATTGTTTGACTTGAGTCATCACTCTCCACACAAAATTCACACACTAATTACAGATTTACAATAATATTTTTTAATTAATGACGGAATAATAATATGTATCACAACAGACTTCAACAAAATCACAACTTTATTTACACGTTAATAAATATTATTTATTAACGTGTAAAAAAAGTTGTGATTATTTAAAATAAACACAATGTATATTTTGATTGGCTGTGGGAGTCTTTAGGATTTTGAGGGAACAATCGCTATCGATGACCGCATAGTAAATGGCCTTATATTATATAGGATTTCGGATGACGTTTAGTAATACAACAATTTGCGGCGATATTTCTCGGAGGAGCCAATGGGGGGGGGGGGGGGGNAAGGGCACCGAATGACACCTTCAAAAAGCGTTTCACCAATACGTACCATTGAGTTTGTTCTTGTTAATCGGCACTGGTACATTACAAAAAAGTCTATAAGGTAAGTCATTAGAGTGCGACACCTTCAGCTACCGCACTGGGGGACACCAAACCCCGGTGAAGCCTTTGATAGTTCTAATTATACTTAATAATTTTCTTAAATTACATTAACACTTTCAACTGAGAAACGATATACTTAAAAAAATAAAACTATTCGGATACATCTTTACTTTTAAAACATACTTATGAAACGACTCCAATGATGAAATGAATTTTCAAAAAGTATAACATTAACGGACTATGTCAATATAAGGGCATAACTTTTTCCTTATCTTTAAACTTTAAAGCTTTGTCCACCAAAAGGATAACACATAATAAATTATCTGTCAATTGTAATAAGACAAATCCAGAGTGATAATAATGTGTGTGAAAATTAGTTTTAAAAGCCAAGAAACTTGTAATTGTTTTCTCAATCTTGTACAATTGAAACAATGATTATAACCAAAATATTTATATGCTGCAGCAATAACATGCCGGTAGATTCCCTTAATTAACTCATATACCCAGAGCGAGACATATAAGAAAAAATATCACAAGACTTCTTAAAATATCTACTCAATAGACGAGATAAAACGAATTCGTTAAAAACACAACAAGCACAAATAGCCATAAAATTATTTTCTTGTTACAGCCGCCAATAAGACCTTTAAACGAAGAAGCCTGTAGTTCTTTTAGCGAAAAACATTTGTGTTGTGAGACTTTGGGGCCTGTTCCTTGTGCCATCTGAATTGTTTTATTTTTAAAAATGTTAATCTTAATTTGTTTCAGTATTCTTTCACTCAGGTCAAGGATTTTTAATTCAAAAAAATCTTTTAAGCCTACTGATTTCAAATTATTGATTTTGGTATAAGTAAGCCGTAAATGTTTTAAATAAGTCAATTTTTCAAAGGCAGCAGAAGGAATACAATCGACACTTGTATAAGAAAGATCAATAGACTCTAAATATGTGGGTAAATTTATGTCTGTTTTCATATTGAAATAAGGATTGTGGGAAACATTTAAATATCTGAGTAGCTTCATAGAGCTAATGGTATCTAAGTCCTTACTTGTTATATTGTTAAAACTAAGATCTAAACTAACCAGTTGAGAAATATCTAAATCCTGAAAAAATTGATACACATCATTTATTTTACATTCAGGCGCATGTAGTTCTGCATGATCCAATAATGAAAGAAATGGAATTTCTTCTGGGTGTATTCTATAGTTATCATTAATGTTCAAAATATCAATACTTTTTTCAAATACGATGTAGCTAAATGATGTTTTTTTTCCAAGTCCTGATCTTTTATGCCATTGAAAACACTTAAAATCATTGTCATAAGAAACATCACATTCGTAAGTGTCATCAAAAGATTGAAGTATATCTTGGAGCTCATCACTGATGCAGGTTCTTCTAAAAGTTGATTTTAATCGCACGGAGCAATGGAAATGTCTACTCAGATTACTTTCAGCAGATTCTAAATAATAGCATTTCGGATTTGTATTTCTTAATTCTTCTCCTAAAAAAACACAATATGACTCCGGACATTTGATAAAATTCGCTGGACAACCTATGTCACTACAGTTGATTTCATTCTCAAACGCTGGACATTGATCAGCTACTGATCGAGAAAATAAGCAATTGGGAAAGTTTTTATGAGAATCTAATACAAAATGATAATTTTCCATAAGCTGAAAGTTTTCTTGTTGACTTGAAATCAAATTAGTGATGTTGTTTATATCAAATTGTTTACAGGGTACAATGTCAACCTTTTCAGAAAACTGATAGTCTTGTAATTGAAGAACAATGTCATTTATCATGTTGATTTTTGGTTTGACATTTTTGTGTGTCTCATTTAATTGATTTGAAATGTTTATCATTTGTCTATCAATAAGGAGCCCACTTATATTTATAACCTGATAGTTGTAATACTCTGTCAACAACGGATGTTTGTTAATATATTGAACAGGTGCGTTGCAAAATGAACTTTTGTAGTTCTCATCTGAATGACACTTTAGAATGTGATGACATAAAAAATCAAGATTTATGTCAACGAAACAACTGTTTGGTATATATGCAGCGTTGCCTCTATGATATAAATATACACTGTTATATTTGCTCCCTTGTAGGAATCCATTTAAATAGTTTTTCGGTATTATAGTTGGTTCACCAACTTTAACTTTTTTGTAAGAGAGTTGCAATATCAGAGGGAGACTGTTAAATGATGCATTCAATGTTAAGTCAATCTCACATAGTTTTAAACTCTCAATTTTTTTATCACATCCTACTGGCTACCAATGGTCCGTAAAACTAGTCTCATTTATCAACGAACTATTCAACATGACAGTGACTGAACTCTTAAAGATCCAAACTGTACACAAATCTTTGTAAGGATCGATTGTATAAGCGTTAGGGATTTTTGGTTTGAAGTAAAATGATTTATAAACATTTTGTTTAATATAAACAGCTCCACTTGACATGCGATACTTTAGTAAATGTTTTATTAGCATAGATCTGACAAAGTTCAATTCTTCTTTAGAATCAAAGTCTATTAGATCAAATACACCTTTACATTCAGATCTAGCATCCGACATTGAACTGTTAACAATTGAGTTCCCTAAAGAATAACATTTTTTATAATTTTGGTCTGAGCTAATGTATGAAATTTGGTCGGAACTACAACCGCTGAATAGTTTCCCAAGATACTTTATTAAAGAAGCTTTAGACTTATGTTTATCATAAATAAAAAACACACTTTCCTTTATATTAGAACTGACTGTATTAATAATAATAAAAAATATTAGTATACCCTTATTATTTTTTTGAAAATTCTCATGTTGATTTACAAAATCCGGGTCAATTAATGGGCTCTTAAAATTGGCTAGAATCATAACAAAGGCAAGTTTCTGTGCCGTCCTTCTTCCTATTGTCAGTCCCCTTTGGGTTTTATCAAGTACATTCGTGTGTGAAAAGTTATGGAGGCAATCGCTAAACATGTTGATAAGAAATCTATGGCCATCAGAGTAAATTTCATCAAAATTTCTCATCACTCTGATACTGTCAACAGAGAAAGTTGTTAAGGCAACTCTGTTAAAACTACTTGAGGAAAAATATTTGTCTAAGGAAGAGTATATTTCGTACTGGAGATTAATCTCACCCCGACAGTCAAGAGTTATCAAAATGTCATAATTTGCTGTCCAGCAATCTGGCAGAGGCAAATGGAAACACGATCCCGGAGCTGTAGATAGAATGATAATGAAAGTGTTTACACTGAGGTCACAAGATCAAATGGTTGTTTAAAAAAAAGTGCAGTAGAGAAGATATGAAATAGTTTGAGTTTTATCCACTATAAATTATTTTTGTTTGTTAATATATGGATATATTTAACCTTAAAGTTAATGTAAACAATTTTAAATCTAAGAAAACAAGTAATACAAATTTGATTGAGTTTTTAAACGCAAAATCAAAAAAAAAATAATAA
>MUZC01004729.1:302750-323727 GCA_002072015.1 Radix auricularia | reverse complement strand
ACAGACACAGGTACACTTAGCTCCACAGACACAGGTACAATTAGCATCTACCAAATGTTAGGTCAAATTATGTCAGGCTAACTCTACAGACACAGGTACACTTAGCTCCACAGACACAGGTACACTTAGCATCTATCAAATGTTTGGTCAAAGAGACACAGCAAACCTAATTTCCAGTGCTTGCAAATATTGTTTATCACTCCCCCCCACCCCGCGCATTATCCCACTTAACAAAGTAAAAAAAGAAAACCTCAACTGTGAGCCCTCAATTCATAATGCTAGATAATTTCTTAACCTTCTCATCATCAAACAGTTTGTACTGGAAATATTCTGCAAATGTGATGTTCAAATCTTGTTTAAAAAACTCAAACACGTATCTCTGTGTATTTCCTCCTATCATCACATAAAGGAGAATATTTGATGAATTTGTTGAGAGGGGGAAACACACAAGTCAAACTGACCCGGGGTCATTGAGGGGGGGGGTCAAGTGGAGAAAACTGTGCGAAATAACAGGCTGCTTCCAAACATCAATACAACCTGGGTCATCTCAACATTTCTACTTCTTGTAACTTTCCTTATCTGATGGTCACTACCAGCATGGTGGAGGTCACTACAAGCATTATGGAGGTCTCTACTAACATTATGGACGTCACTATCAGCATTATGGAGGTCACTACTAGCATTATGGAGGTAACTACTAGCATTATGGAGGTCACTACTAGCATTATGGAGGTCTCCACTATCGTTATGGAGGTCACTACTAGCATTATGGAGGTAACTACTAGCATTATGGAGGTCTCTACTAACATTATGGAGGTCACTATCAGCATTATGGAAGTCACTACTAGCATTATGGAGGTCACTACTAGCATTATGGAGGTCACTACTATCATTATGGAGGTCACTACTATCGTTATGGAGGTCACTACTATCGTTATGGAGGTCACTACTATCATTATGGAGGTCACCACTATCATTATGGAGGTCACCACTAGCATTATGGAGGTCACTACTAGCATTATGGAGGTCACTAGTAGCATTATGGAGGTCACTACTAGCATTATGGAGGTCACCACTATCATTATGGAGGTCACTACTAGCATTATGGAGGTCACCACTATCATTATGGAGGTCACTACTAGCATTATGGAGGTCACTATCAGCATTATGGAGGTCACTACTATCATTATGGAGGTCACTTCTAGCATTATGGAGGTCACTACTAGCGTTATGGAGGTCACTACTAGCGTTATGGAGGTCACAACTAGCGTTATGGAGGTCACTACTATCATTATGGAGGTCACTACTATTATTATGGAGGTCACCACTATTATTATGGAGGTCACTACTATCATTATGGAGGTCACTACTATTATTATGGAGGTCACTACTATCGTTATGGAGGTCACCACTATCGTTATGGAGGTCACCACTAGCGTTATGGAGGTCACTACTAGCATTATGGAGGTCACTACTATCATTATGGAGGTCACTACTAGCATTATGGAGGTCACCACTATCGTTATGGAGGTCACTACTAGCATTATGGAGGTCACTAGTAGCATTATAGAGGTCACCACTATTGTTATGGAGGTCACTACTAGAATTATGGAGGTCACTACTATCATTATGGAGGTCACCACTATCGTTATAGAGGTCACTACTAGCATGAGGTGACTAATGACCCTCATCTAGAGTTGACCAACAACCATGTTATATAGGTATTTTTTCTATTTCCTGTATTTAAAGTCCTGTCTCTTTTAACTAGTCCCGGGTAATCTCAAGGGTTAACATAAACTGAGAGTTCAGAAGCTCCAAAATGCCACAGATACAAAGGTTTGTAAAATCATGGATTGTAAGGACTTTTCCTTGTTTAAACACATAGGAAATGTACTGTATGAATATCTGTTTTAAGATGCATTTTTTAGAAAAAACAAGACAGGATATAAATAATGACACAGAATTTCCTTCCAAAGATGAAACAAAATAAATGCATTTCAAATGATGATACAAATTTCCCTTTGAAAGACAACACAAAACGTTCATCCGAAGCTAACATGCTAAAGTTTCTGAAACTGAGCCAAAATGCCAATTTCTAAAATTACTCACCCTCTCCGTTGTGACCATTACAGGGCAAGGCTTTGTCACAGTTTTTCTCTATCTGAAATGACATGAGGCATACTTTAGACTCACTGGGTGGGACAATTAAACTATTTATGAAAGTCCTATAAAAATAGTTGCCATATACTAATAATGATCTACCATTCATTGTTTGTTTGTTAACAATGTTCTCACAGTTTAAACTCTTCTGTTAGTGCACATTCTACACATATTTTGATCCATTGACAATAGAACCTTTAAAGACTTTAAAGACCCACTGAATGAAAATAAAAACCTTTTAATCAAAGGATGCCTAAAGGCTGGAACAGTCAGATTTGTTAAAATTTCAATATTAACCAGCAGCTGTTTTCTACAAATCAAGTTTAAAATTGAAATTAAAGAAAAAAATTACATGAATGATTAGTTCATTTAAAACAAATTGTGCAAATCTTATTTTGTTTCCATTAATGTAATGACTTTGGTTATTGGCATTGCTATCACAGCCAGAGTTTGTTAAACCTTTTTTCTTAAAGTTTGCAAAACTAATTTTCCTTGGTGTGGGTCAGGCTAAAAATTCTCAAACAAGAAAGAAAAGCAACACCAATCCTGGCATGGGATGAAAGATTGGCTTAAATGTAGTAAATAAGGATAAGTGTGAAATGAAAAAAGGTAAGGAGTTCATATCAGCCAGTACTTTCATTTAGATCTCTCTTAACTTTGACAATAATCACAGAAACATATTTATAACATCTTAATGAGTGAGAGGACATGACTAAAATGTTGCGATCACCGTGAGAAGAGCTAAACTTGATTGGGGAATGTCAGCCATCTAATAAAGGCTGGTTACAGCTTATGAGATTACTCTCTCTTCAAGCCAGCACAAGTCAAGGGAGAAAAATCTACTCAAGTTTTCCTCAAGATACCAAAAGTGTTTTGATGATCAACATTCCTATCAATAAAGTCGGGAATTGCAAGATTCACTTGAAATGGGAAAACAATTAAAACTTATATGTTTTCTATTTTTGTAATGAGATTTTTTGAAAACCACCAGGTAATATTTTCCATGCAATGTGTATTTAAACAGAGTGTTGCTTGTGATTTTCATCTAATTTTAGATCCAAGTGGGGTTGAAAAGCAATTTGTCTAGGATAATAAAAGATCATGAGATTGAATCATTTTTTCACAAGTCTGGTAGAGTGCAGTGTTTCTCACACTTGTGTTCCCCAGCATCAAGAAAAAAAAATGTTTTTTGTCTTGTCTGAACACCCTGTACCCAAGATCAATGCTGAAGTCAAATTTGAACCATGTAAGGAAACAGGATTATAATGTTCAACTTTAACCTACAAGGGCAATAGATTAGTATAGCAAACAATGATAATTGTTAACACTACTAGTCAAATCTGCATAGTCTTTAACACTACAATATTTTATTAAAAATTATTTCTCACATATAAAAAAAGTCCTATTATATTGGACAATTCTTGTCTAGCTCAAAGAACTTCAACATCCATAGCTTCTGTTATCATCAGCAGTGTTGGGCTTATATATCAAATAAACTCTATTAGTATTAGTAGAGCTCAATTTTAAACCCATCAAAATCAACAAGTGAACCTACATGTGGACTTGCTACAACTTCGGCGCCACCCCGGTAAAGCATTCAAGTCTCTAGTTTTAAAGAGTGCCACAAAATGGGGGATCATCAATGGCCTACCTAGGATGTTACCCCAATAGATGGTTTACTCACATCAGGCGCCCGCTAAGCTCTTTGCAGTACCTTTTGCTAATCCCTACTGGCGCTCCTGGCCCTAAACCAGCACCGCTCAATGGCATTGCTAGTGAGAGGAGCTTCAGATTTACCCGACCCTCAACAAAACTAATTTTCCCTATCTTGCAAGAAACTGGCACTTTGGTGAAATACGTTCATTAAGAGTGATTTGTTTACTTCACTTTATATTTGAGAAATCTTGTGGCTTGTTTCCCTTTCTTGATAAGTTTGCCAAGCCCTATATAATATGTTCTGTATCAGTGTTGTGATTTTGTAGAAAAGATTTTTTGTGCAGGTGAGCCCATAAAATAAGATAATTGCTGCTGCACCCTGAAAATCTATCAGCATTTTACAGTGGATATGAGAGCATCATTCTTGTGTGCTAAGACATCAATGACACTATTTATATCTGTAGGGGGCCTGGAACATGAGAGCATCATTCTTGTGTGCTAAGACATCAATGACACTATTTATACCTGTAGGGGGCCTGGAACATGATAGCATCATTCTTGTGTGCTAAGACATAAATGACACTATTTATACCTGTAGGGGGCCTTGAAAATTTACTTTACCTGAGACAACACTTGTTTCTTCATCATCAAAAGGTCCTGCAACTCTTGAATTTCCTCTTCAGTTGCAGTAGTCTTCTCTTGCTTTGTAGATACACTTGAAGCCATGATGGCATTCCCAGCTGATTTTTTTCTCTTTTTCTTCCTGTCTGCAATATACAACAGTTAGTCAATTATTTGTCAGAAGTCTGCTATTTAGAACAGTTAGTCAATTATTTGTCAGAAGTCTGCTATTTAGAACAGTTATTTAGAACAGTTAGTCAATTATTTGTCAGAAGTCTGCTATTTAGAACAGTTAGTCAATTATTTGTCAGAAGCTCTCGCAGCCAAAAACTATGATCTCACCACTTGTCCTACATATGAGACCAAAATAATTGTATTTACTCTCACACCTAAAATGAGTGGGTTCTTTATTTGTCAATGAAAAATAAAATGTAACTCTTTTTAATGCAAGGATTTGACCATTCTTAAAACTAATATTCATATGTTAATATATTTGTGAAACAGAAAAATAGTTGGGTCATTCAGGTCAAGAAACATAAAAGGCAGGCAGACCGTTTTTCAGCAGGTATAGTGGAACATTTCATAAGCAAATTTTGTTTACCTTACATTTTTTTGTGAACTTTCTTCAATTCTTTGCATTTCACCGCAGCTAAGTTTCTAATTTTTATTTTTTTATATTTGTGTTATTTGTGTATTGTATGTCCGTTGAAAAAGGCTCTTTGCCGAAACGTTTGCTGTTTTGTTTCGTCCTGTCAGGCTAAACCTTACCTTGTATACGTTTTTTCTATTTAATTTTTTTGTGAATAGGTTTTTGAGTTTCAGTAACTAATTGTTGTAATGTAAACATTACTAAAATTATATCAAGATTCTTAAAACATCTATTTTTTTAAGTAATTAAAAACTCAGGATCATACACTGAGAAAATGATGTGCCTTGACAGGATGAATACATTAGTTCACTTTTGTTACCATCTTACTATTGGCCAAGTTAATAAAATTAAAGGACAGGCACTAAACACTTTTTATGTTTAGTTTCTTTATAAAAATACAATGCATAAAAAGTAAAGTATTCAGTACATTAAAAAAAAAAATTTAAATAAACATTTAAGTGGCATTTTAATAACTGTGATCATAGCCACTGCTGATAAAATATGTCTTGTCTATTCCAATAGAAAATGTACGCAACAAATAGGTTTCAAAGAGCCATTAATTGCAGAATTGAGCTTAAAAATGGTAAATTTATCTCCTTCAAGATGTTATGGAAAAACATAAAAAACCCTGATGTTTGCTGAAATCAGTCAAATCCCTTTAGCATGTTGTTACTGGAAATTTCAGACAGTACGATGGTGAAAACTTGTCTTCATTTCTTATTTGTTACAGAGGCTCCCACTATACAGAAGATTATTGTAACCAGCTCATGGCAAAGTCATGCTTGTCTATCACATCTCAATAACTCATTCATCAGAAAATGTGATGAGATTATCATGGCAGTAATCAAACTGACCCCAGGTCATGGGGAATGTCAGGTGGAGGAAATCAGCCGTATAAAAAGTTACTTCTAAATATCAGCTGTGCAACACTGACTTGTAATGATAGCTTAACTAATGGAAATTAGAGTACATCCACAGCAATAAAGTGCATCCATCATTCAAAATGATATTTCTATGACTTCCATGTTTTTAAAACCAATCTATACTAGCATCCTTAAAACAAATGCATGATTGATACATTGATCTAGGCACACAGTTTCAATTCAGACGGCTATTGATGCCCTATTCCTGGGTAGTTACCTGCAATACTTGGGACCGTGCCAGCCTGCTGGGACACTGGCCACATCCTAAGTGTGCCGTCAAAGCCCCCTGTCATGATAACATCGGGGTCAATGTTGCTCCACAGAACAGTCAGTAATCTCCCTTCGTGGCCACTAAACACTGCCATGGGCTCAGATGTTCGCATATTCCAAACCTGACGATCGTGAACAGACAAACAAACAATGATCACTTGAGGAATTCATCTAACCATTAACTCATAAACTGTCATGATGGTCTCAAGTGATCAGCTGTTGGGGATGCCACCGTGCTGGTAATTCCAAATAAATGATTTTACCCAAATTTATAGAATAAATATTAATCACAACTTAAATAGTTTTTCAAAGAGGGATAACTTTTGTAAAATACTTTTATTTAATATTAATAGTAATTAAATAATAAATTTCAAATATTTTCCCATACAAACAAAAATAAGTTATTTATCATTAAGTTCTTTGTAAAAGTCATTTTCAAGATAATTCTATTGGTATTAATCATAGTAGTGATAATTGTGGTAGTAGAGCTGGCAGTTCAAGTTTTGTGTACATGCTATTGATGAGTTCAACAGGTAACATATAAAATATCAGTCAAAGAATATGTTCTTTCACGAGTCCTGTAAAATATTTCGACACTCTAATCTAACCAAAAGACAGTTTGAGTTTAACGATTAATGCCGCAAAGTGTGGTAACACGTGCCTCGTCTGTAATGCCAAGCGCGGTAATGCGCGCCTCGATAGAACTCGCTTTAGAAACAAAATCACAGAAAGTAAATACTCTTCAGTGCGTGAAAGATGACAAATTTGACTTCCGGCAATGGCGGCTGTTTCCCTCGCTAGTGTTATCGCTAGATTCACGAAGATTTTTTGTAGTTTTACAGGGTTTTTTAGAAGATGTGATTTGCTAAACTTTATTATAAAAAAAAATAGTTCTAAACTACAGGTAAAAATAGTTTTAAACTCAAGATGGTCTTTTTGGTTATGTAAAATAACCATTCTTATTTTATAAAATGAAGTCAGTATGACAATAATAATATAAACACATTTTACGCAATTTTTTAAATTTCATAACCAGTTGATTGCAATACGGGAAATCCTTACAGGATTGAGGCAGAAGTTTGGCGAAAACCTTCTGGGGCTTTAAACATTAGAGTAAGGAATAATGGCACCTATTATTCAAATGTCAAGATAATTTTCATTTGACATAGCTTACATAAAAATGTTTAAGTTAAACTTAATTAAGTAAAACCAGGGACACTCACAATGGCCACATTGTCATATCCCACACTGACTAGTCTCCCATCATGGTGTGGACTCCAGCACATGTCTGTGGTCCTAGGGATGTGACCAGACACTTGGCAGGAGACTTCTGTGATCTTCACCAGCTCAGGCTTTCCTGGGGCTTTCCTGGTAGCTGGTTCAAATATACAGAATTATGCAATGTTAACAGAAATAGAAAGATATCTAGCGTTGTAACTAAGCTTCTTAAGACTACTTGTTTTTGAGGACCAGTCAAAGGTTCATAAAAATATTGGTTAGCAAAGTATTTTTCCTTAAGTCCTGAGAACCAACAAAATAAAGTGTTATCAAATTTGGCAATATATCCATCACTTGTGTTCAGCTCTCTTGTGTAATGTCTGTTTACTCAGTGAATCTTTATAAAAAAATCAGCAGCCAAACTAAAAAGTAAAACAGTAATCATAGGGAATTTGTTTTCAAATATCTTTTTCTTCATCTGTGAAATTGCCAGAATGTTACTTACACTGAAATAAAAAGTTGGTTTTAAGATTTGACAGACAAGAGAGTAAACACCGGATAATACACTAATAAGGATGAATTGAGGTTATGGTTAACCGATCCCGATTACACGGGACAGGTCCTGATCATTGGACCAGTACACCATTTGACTGTTAATGGACAGGTCCTGATCAGTGGACCAGTACACCAGTTGACTGTTAGTAGACATCCTGATAATTGGACTAGTACACCAGTTAACTGTTAAACTAAATTAAAACTTTATAAGAGTTAACATGGGTAATTCAAAATAAATATATAATTATAAATTTATATTTCATGCAAATCAGTGGATTTTTTTTAATGGTTTAAAATAGACTGTTATGTCGAATGAATTTGAAACATAAACTTTTCAAGTTCTGAACAGCAATGACACTTATCCTAATTATCAACTGGTCAATAAATAAATTTATTTCATCTCACATCACAAGTGAAAAGAGCTATGCATACATCATGCAATGAAATAACCACAATGACTTTTCAGTTAAACTTATGAAGGTTGTAAAAAATTACAAAACAAATAACATTTTAAAGAACCAGGCCAAATTCTTTTAAAAATTTAATTTAAACATGGTCTCATACATGATCGCAGGTAGAGTTCTTCAACCTGAATCTTGAACAATGTTTTCATTAATCTTTACATTTTAATTGGTACTTATTCGTTTTAATCTCTTTTTATTCATCTGTAGGACGCTATAATCTTCAGTATAGAAGGAGCGTCTGTAACAGATATGATAAATAAGGTTGGTATAAGACATGAACCTTTATCATTAACCAATTTTCATTAGAAAAGAAGTCACTTGTTTTGTTCCTCACCCAAGATGCCAGAAAGGTCAACTACAGATATGGCGCCGTCATTCCCAGCAAAGGCCAGCCAGTTCTGACAGGGAGATCCGCCTGGCGACTCCACAGTTGTGTCAGGATGCCACTTTGTACAGTTGATCAACTTGCGAAAAGCTGTCACTTGACAAACCTCATTGAGTTTAGGGAACTGGTAGATAGACACGCACCTAAATGACAGGGGAACATTGACATGTTAAAAAGGAAGTCACTATAGTTAATAAGTGAGTAAAGACATTTTTAAAATAAGTTTTTCCCTTTAAATTATATTAAACCTTACTAACTTTAAAATGACTTTAAAAAAGGGAAGATATTTCAGGGTTGAATATTAATAATCAAGGATCAGACCTGAAATTTGCCTGAGTAAAGACCTAATCAACTTAGTGAAAACAAGCATGAGATGATAGTCCAATTTAGATATGATAAAAGTATAACATTTGTTTTGAATATAAATACAACTGAGGCTAAGTTAATTCTTCATCATCTTTGAAATTTTATATAAAATTACATTTTCATTTTTTGGAAATTTCATCGAACATTCTTTTTATAAAGATTTAAATTGTACAAGCCTTTTCCACTGTTTTCATATTTAAGAAAAGTAAACTATTCTAAATCATACCCGTTATCGTGGCCAACAGCAAATGCAGTGTAATCAGGTTTCCAAGACATATCACTTCTAATGAGCTTTTCTTTCTGAAAGAAAATGTTCAAAGAAAACATTTTTTTGGTCAAAGCCAATTCTAAAGTCCTGAATCATTCCGAGGTCTTAAGTATTTTACTCAATGCCAAGTCTTAAAAGTCCTGATTGTATTTAAGATGAAAAGATTCTAATTCATTTATTCATTTCTCAAGGAATTATACAAAGAGGTCCTGAGCCTTGATGACCTTTGATCTATATAATGAGAGTATAGGCACACCTCAATGAACACAACAGTTTATAGGCAAGGCGCAGTTGTCTAAGTGATAGCCCTTTGGGATGTTGTACCGAGACTTCAGGAAGTCACGGGTTCAAGACCTGGTGCTGGAAAAGTCACAGAGTTTACCCAGCTCCCATTGGGTACAATTTCGGGTACATGAGGCTCATTAACCGTGGCTGGTAGTTCATCTAGAAGGAAACTCTGACTCCAAACATCAACTTCCCTGTGGCTGCACCCGCTACCAGGAAAGGCTAGGGGAGTAAACTCTACAAAAAACAGGAATTGGAGCCCCTACAGACGGTCTATTTGTAAAAAGTTATGTACATTCAGGCAGATCCTGTGACGCCAATGGCGCCAAGCTGCATGGACGCAAGTCGTTAACTTGGTTACACCTTTGACATGATGTGGGGGATATGCTGTATGGGCAGAAGCTAATTCTCCATAATACCCACCCAGGCTGGTATCACCTCTGGAGAGGACATTCCAGTGTGGTTACAAGTTAGTTAGTTAGTTAGTTATTTCCTCTCGGGCCGAAGACGGCACATAGGGCAGAGGTCATGGATTTCCATTTGTGACGATCCGTTGCTTATTGTATCAAGTCCTGGTTATTTCTTAGACCCATGGTTGAGCTTTCTCTTATGATTGTTATACGCAGGGTTTCTTTTGGCCTTCCTTGTTTTCTTTTGCCTGCTGGTGTCCACATGAGGGCCTGACTTGGGAGTCTTCTTTCGTCCATTCGAAGAACATGACCGATGTAATTCCATCGTCTTCTCCTGATAAAATTTGACACATATTCTTGATTGGTTTCTTTTCTTATCGTCAACAAAACACAGGAAGCAGCAGTTACCGATTCCAAGCCAAAAGAAATTAATCTCGTGCCCACATAGGAAGAACTGAGCAAAGCCTAGCTTGTGGAAAAGCCCCTGGTAATGATCGCATACTACCAGAAGCTCTAAAGAGTGGTAAGACAGTTTCACTCCAGCCACTGCCCCAGCTTCTGTCCTCTGCTGCCAAAAGGGCTACATTCCCCAGGACCTAAAGGATGTAAATTTCCAAATCCTGGAAAAAAATTGGCAGTCCCCCTCACCTACTTGCCATTATCAGACAGTTCCATGAAAATATGCAGGGCACAGTGCAGTTCGATGGAGATACATACGTCAGAAGCCTTTGCAGTCAGCAGCGGAGTTAAACAAGGTTGTGTACTCGCACCAACACTATTCACAATATCCTTCTCTATACTGCTTTGATACGCATTTGAGGATAGCAGTGATGGAATCTGGTTACATACCAGAGCTGATGGACGAGCCGAAACCAAAATAACAGATGTTCTAATTCGCGAGCTACTTTTTTGCGGACAATGCGGCACTGATAGCACACACAGAAACTGATTTGCAACAACTCATGTCAAACTTCTCCAACGCCTGCAAAGAATTTGGTCTCCAATCAGCTTGAAAAAGACAAACATCATGACCCAAGACACACGTTCTCCTCCTACCATCAATATTGACAATGAAAACTTGGATGTTGTGGACAGCTTCCACTACTTGGGGTTCAAGGTCTCAAATACACTGTCCATCAAGGACGAAATAAACAGTAGAATTGGCAAGGCAGCTGCCACCATGGCTAAACTAAATGAATGGAGAAGACCAAACTGTGAGTCTATCGAGCCTTGCCATCAGTACGCTGCTATAAGAGAGCAAAACATGGACCACTTATACGTCCCATGAGTGCAAGCTTAATAGCTTCCACTTGAGGTACCTGCGTCGTTTCCTTGACATAAAATGGCAGGACAAAGTGCTGAATAGTGAGGTTCTGATGTGTGCTAATACCAAAAGCATGTTCTCAATCCTTAGTGAAAGACGCCTGAAATGGCTAGGACATGTATAATGAATGAGTCCTGGTCGCATCCCTAAAGACCTACTATATGGAGAACTGGCATGGGGAAAGAGGAAGGCAGGTCGCACGAGTCTTCGATTTAAAGATGTCTGCCAAAGGGACATGAAAGCAGCCAGAATACGCACATTAAACTGGGAGTGTAAGGCAGAAGACCGATCAACGTGGTGCACAGTTGTAAATGAGGGCATCATAGTAGCCGAGGAGCAAAGGATGGAGGAGGCTACAGACAACAAACTAGAAATGCCTAAAAAATATGGGGAAGCACAGAACTTATGTGCAAAAGCTGTGGCAAAGACTGTCACTTAAGGATAGGACTGCACAGCCACACTGCAACCGAAACCAACGGTGATGCACCATCGACTTGCAGGACGAAAGGATGCCGACTTTCAGGCAAGGAAGAAATGTCTGACCAGCTGCGTTAGACATGCGCCAGTTAAATGACATGTGCCCAGTAAAACTTTATTGTCTGCTCCAAGACCCCATACATGAGACACAAGAGAAAAAACTAATTTACAACATCATGGTTTATGAGATTTTAATACACACCTGAGTTTTATTGATTAATTCAGTTGGACTGAAAATGTTGACAGCGTTTTTTCCAGGGTCTCCAATAAAATGCTGGAGGATGACCCCATCTCCCACACTGTAGAGTTGATAGCCGGCTAGAGAGAAATGTTCAATTCAAGTTTGAAAATAAAACAATAAAGAAAATGCAATAAGCAAATCATCAGAAGCAAATTACAGTCTCAACAGCCTTCAATCAGTATGCTCATCTGGGAATTGATAACTACAGAGTTAAGGGTTCCTTTTTTTTTTTAAGACACTTTTATTTAGTTATAAAACCTTTTCTAAAGTTTTTCTTTAAACAGATCCATCAATAATTACCTTAAAACATTTTTTTTGTTTATTTCAAACTGATTAATTTTAAAAATAGATCATAAAATGAACTCTACAATAAACTACAATCAACTTACCTGAATCTGCATGTACTGGAGGACCCCAGCACACAACATACACAGTCTTGTTATGAAAAGATGAGGACATTGTAGGGGGCCTATAGAAAGGAAACAAAAAGTTACTGTACAAAGTCATGGAAAAATTTATCTTATTTTTAATTATCAATCTATTATAATCAAAATTCAAAGTAAAAATGAAATATGTCTTATAGACCCTGCACATTTTAGAGAATTTATTTGACAAACTAGTTCTAGTAGAGGATGACATCCCAACACAACAGTTAACAGGATTTACCCTAAGATTGGGCTTGACAAATTATGGATTCTCAGTTGACTGGCAAACTGGTTGCACACTTGACATAGCTCTTTGACATAATTGGTTGCACACTTGACATAGCTCTTTGACATAATTGGTTGCACACTTTACATAGCTCTTTTACATAATTGGTTGCACACTTTACATAGCTCTTTGACATAATTGGTTGCACACTTTACATAGCTCTTTGACATAATTGGGTGCACACTTTACATAGCTCTTTGACATAATTGGTTGCACACTTTACATAGCTCTTTGACATAATTGGTTGCACACTTTACATAGCTCTTTTACATAAATATAACAAAATAATATTAACCTAACCCTAACCTGAGCACAAGATACAAATAAGCCATCAATTTATCAATAATTACTTGACATTAGAAACAAAATAATTTAAAACAACAGATTGCCCTATTCTCTCACATAAGTTAGAGTAAGGTTGGTAAAAACATTATCAAAATTTTACTAAAACTCACTATTCCATGTTAAATGTCACGGATGAATATAATGAATTGACCGGTGTCAGGGGGTTGCGGTGGTCGAGAGGCAATCACGCTCGACTGGCGTTCCAATGGTCACGAGTTTGAATCCATGGGAAGCCAGGGATTAGTTCCTGGGGCCTAGGGCGTCCCCGAGTTCCACCCAGCTCCAAATGGGTGAAAAGCGGCGGGGTAATGCGTGGAACCCTTAGCCGTGGCATGTGAACGCTGCATCACTTGCCAAAAAAACAACTGCTGCCTTGCAGATGGTCTTGGCTGACCAAAGGCTATGGAAGCAAATCCAGAAAATACAGCAGGCTGAAGTCGGAGACCATGGGCTAATTGGCGCAAAACTCGTGGCACGCAAAACTCAATATTCAATATTGAGAACGAAGAAGAAGAAGACCGGTGTCAAATGTAAAATATTAAATAACTTCAAATAAAAAAAACAAAGAATGGTTGAATTCTTTCTTCACATCAACAATAGATCCCTTGACTTGACAGTGATTTTATTTTTAGAGCCTTTCTTGATATATTCAAGGCTCCTTTCAGAAGCAATAATATATACATTTATTCATCATTTATAATAAGCTAACACTCTTGTTTAGGCAAATATTCAAGGTTCTCTTAATAAAATGTATAAACCTCCCTATTTGTGACTCAGTTAATTCTGACTACATTAATTCTTAGCATGCCAAAATTATTCTTCCATTAATTTGTTGGCATTATTCTAACAACATATTAATTATTCTTGATACTTATGCTATTTTGCTAACCTTACAAACAATAAAACCATATTGATTAGATAAGTCAATCGGATTTTAATCTAAATATTAGTGTGAAAAGAAATTAACACCTGTGAATATTCACAGAAATGATACCACACCTGAGATCTCAGAACTTACTTGCTGGCTAATGTATTGTAAACACCAACTCTGACCTGAGACCTCACAACAACTTACTTGCTGGCTAATGTATTGTAAACACCAACTCTGCCATCATCAGTGCCATATGCCAGCAAACCTTCCTTCTCAGGATGCCATGCAACCTTAAACAACCAAAAAAAGTTGTTTTCAAAACACAAAGTGAATATACAATCTATAACTCGTAGAGCGAGTCATGTAACTTACTTTCAAATGTATTCTAAGAACTCACTAATGAGTAGCTTCCAATATCAGTTTTTCAGTTTTAAAATAATGGCTGAGACTTTCATTTTCCAAATGTAGAAAAATAAGCAAAGTAAAATAAAAACAATATGAGAAGCATAAAAGTCAATTTCGCATTCTTCAAACAACAGATATTTCAAAGTAACTTACTGATGTAATCTTGGACCTTATTCCATAGAAGAAGTTTGAAATGTCAAATAAGTTTGATTTGTTGCTCTGGTTCCAAACTCTTATAGTGTTGTCTCCTGCCCCAATAGCAATACGACCTGAATGGGAAGGGAACAAAACTAACATAAGTATCATTGTCAGGGGTATGAGAATCACTGTGTGTAGTCTCCCGCCCCAATAGCAATACGACCTGAATGGGAAGGGAACAAAACTAACATAAGTATCATTGTCAGGGGTATGAGAATCACTGCGTGTTGTCTCCCGCCCCAATAGCAATACGACCTGAATGGGTAGGGAACAAAATTAACATAAGTATAATGCTTGGTGAAATAAATGAACATCTTGACATTTGAGCTCAATGAGATTGGAAAAAGCTTCCTGTTGCTGAATTACAATACAACAGTTAATTAATGCTTGAAAGAGAAAGTACTATGACTATATGAGGATAAAGAGTGTAGAAATGGAAGTTGGAAAAGTTCAATTTGAAGTTATTTTTGGGAGATAAAAGACATTGTAAAATAAATTTTAATGAATATACCGTAAAAGTATGGGTATTATGTGTCCATTCAGGTTTACAAATATTTCCTAGTTTTTATTTCTGGAATTTATCTGATATCCTTTGACAGATTTCCCTTTTGAGTTTGATGCATATTGAGCTTCTTATGTTGATCCAGAACAGGATATTTACTTTGATTATATTCATGTTATCATTGTATGCAATGTCATCAAAATTTCATATGTGTTTTTTTCTTTAAAAGCTAGTGAAAGATTTATAGGGAAAAAAAAAACAAATTATATTTATGAATTTACAGTGGGTTAATTTGAAGTAAAGTGTGGTTGGGGAAAGTATTTATTATGAAAAGATTTTCTATTAAACTGAGTTAAGGGGCTCACACTAAATATTATGCTCAGCACATACTCAAATTTGTATTGAACTGAAATCATAAGACGCTCACCTGGGTCTAAGGGAGAGGCCCTGATACAGTACAAATATAGACACTCACCTGGGTCTAAGGGAGAGGCCCTGATACAGTACAAATATAGACACTCACCTGGGTCTAAGGGAGATGCCCTAATACAGTACAAATATAGACACTCACCTGGGTCTAAGGGAGAGGCCCTGATACAGTACAAATAGCCTCCAAAAGAACACATGGAGCAGAGGGCTTCACGGAGACTTAGGTTCCACACAGTTATCTGTAAAACACAATTATTGGCTACATAAAATATTTATATACAAACAGGATTCATAGAATCCCACTTAATAATGGACCTTCGCTTTAAATCACTTATATTAACTTCACTGTCTTCTCGTCGTGGTCCTGCTCACGGAAAAACAAAAGTAAAAGGTGATCCACTTACTGTGATCCTATCGGGCTGAAATTTTGCTCATAGACTTTTGTCACATAACAATGCATTGTATCAACAAAAATTTCAGATCGACTGAATGTACCATAATTAAATTAATGAATTTTTAGTTTATCTCTGTGTAGTATTAAAATGTTTGTGCTAGATTGTCTCATGGTGTGTACTACATTGCACATACTTTTATAACATAATCCCAATCTGTAAATGTTTGTGCTAGATTGTCTCATGGTGTGTACTACATTGCACATACTTTTTTAACATAATCCCAATCTGTAAATGTTTATGCTAGTCTGTCTCATGGTGTGTACTACATTGCACATACTTTTATAACATAATCCCAATCTGTAAATGTTTGTGCTAGATTGTCTCATGGTGTGTACTACATTGCACATACTTTTATAACATAATCCCAATCTGTAAATGTTTAAGTAGTCTGTCGCATGGTGCGCATTATATTGAACATAATACTTTTAGATATGTCTCGTATATAAGGGATTTATAGTCAAAAACTTTGTTTTTACGGGTTGTTTATTTCCTTTCATTTTAAGTTGTTTTTCAAAATAGTCTCAAAATAGTAGCATTTTAACTTGTACATTACTATCTCAAAACTGCACTCACAAAAATGGGTACAGCTATAGTGAAAAAAGCAACATAGAATAATGTGTAATGGGACATTTTGTGTCAAAACTAAGAGAAGTTACTTTCCAAAGAAGACTTGTGAACGAAGTTTAACTTTATACACACTGTGCTTTATTTTCAATTAACAATGCAGATGTGTCATTAATTTAATAAATCTGCAGTGTAAAAGGGTGTTATAAAATACTAATATTGTTCATGGGCATGAAAACGGTGTATGTGGAAAGGAAGCTTTATTGAGACTTTAGAATTCTAAAAAAAACATGAAGTGTGCAATTTGAATGGATGTTTTGTTTTAAGTAACTTTAAAGATATTGGGCATTTCAGCTATTGTTAGTTTGTTAGGGAGGAGTAGGAGTGGAAGTATTTCTATCTATCATAGTTTGGTGGATCACCAAAAAAAAAAAACGAAGTTCTCAACACACACTGAGTGAGGGCCCAGGCTATGAGAATCAATTGACTTACTATTCTATCCATAGAGAAGGTGCACAATTTATCCCCCACTGCTGTTATGTTAAATATGGGCTTGAGGTGCTTGCTCACATGTCTGGCATTAAATTTCTCCAGGTTTTGTTCAGATGTTTTGCGAATATCCAAAAGCAACAAATCACCGTGTGGTCTGAAAAGCAATGAAAGAACAATAATTGAATTTAATAGTTACAGTCTCATGTCATGGAAATAAGGTCTGTTTGAAGGTATTGTAATGAGAATGTTAGATAATTGATAATGAAAATTACAATACAACTTGGGGAAAATATGAAATTTGGTAATGGTATTGATTAAAACAATAAATAATGTCAGAGAGCTCTTGATTACAAATATGCATGTCAACTTTGTGTTTCTTTAAATTACTTATTAGTTAGGGACAGTTTGTTCTTAACTATCGGTTTTATCCACTTTTAGAAACGAAATAGTTTAAGAAGATGCCGCCAACTGACTTTTGTTAGGATTAAGTCAATTGAAATAAAAGATTTTCTTATGTTTATAGTTTTAAATGTGAATTGGTCTTTAGTACACTGAGTTCACATGTTAGGCTCAGAGACAGGTTGGCTGGCCTTGACAGGTTGGCTGCCCTTGACAGGGTGGCTGGCCTTGACAGGTTGGCTGGCCTTGACAGGGTGGCTGGCCTTGACATGTTGGCTGGCCTTGACAGGGTGGCTGGCCTTGACAGGTTGGCTGGCCTTGACATGTTGGCTGGCCTTGACAGTGTGGCTGGCCTTGACATGTTGGCTGGCCTTGACAGGGTGGCTGGCCTTGACAGGTTGGCTGGCCTTGACAGGGTGGCTGGCCTTGACATGTTGGCTGGCCTTGACAGGGTGGCTGGCCTTGACATGTTGGCTGGCCTTGACAGGGTGGCTGGCCTTGACATGGGGACTGGGTTTAATTCAACTTCAGGCAGCCTGTCAGCACTAATATTTCCCTACTTGTTTCAATAATTGATTTGATATCACACCTTCTCTCATCTTTAAGGTCATTAGAATGAATAACTCTTAGGCATGCAAATGAATAAAGCATGAAAAATTACCATTTTAGGGAGGTAAACATTTCATCTACTGTTACAAGCAACTGGGAGTAACACACCCAGGCATAAAATGATTTTAACAATTAATAACCGCACGTCATTGCTGGCTTGTAAACAAAAATTGTTTGCCAATTAGTCAATATATTGTTTTATTAGTTTAGATTGTGTGAACGAAGTGATTATTCGGAGATTTTTCGTTATTCGGAGAAATCTCCGAATAACGTCTGGCGTTATTCGGAGATTTTTCCCATGATTCATAGCGTTTGACGTCACTTCTTGCCAGTGCAATATAAGATTTTTAAATATTCCATTTAAACATGAGCTTCTGTGGTCTAATGGTTAGGGCGTTTCATCTTGTTTTGGTTTTACAGTGGTCCAAGGTTCGGGTTTCGATTACGACACTTCATTTTTATTTTTTTATAACTTTCCAATTTCTTATTCAATTACTTTCAGTGATCTTAAATTTGTAATTACGAGGTTGGGTTTTTTTTTTTATTAGTAATATGCTAAAGTAGTTTTTGTTATGCACTTTAGAGTTGGAAACCCCGCGATGTTTAAGCTTAGCCTAAGTTACTAAGTGTAACTAAGAAGTACTAGTACTAGTACTACTACTACTAACTAGTGCTACGAACTTTCCCCACTTGTGATTGTGATGATGAAGATTGATTAAATTAATTTTAAAATCATAATTCTTGGAGTTTAAAAATTAAAAAAAATAATACAATTTATAACTTATAATATAAGCCTGACTAACACTAACTAACACTAACAGTGGTCACTAACAGTGACTACCAACGGCTAACGGTAATGAAACTAAATTAATAATTTTAATATTAATTTATTCAATCTTCACCGTCGTCAATGTCAGTGAGCGTACTTCAATGATCCATAGCCATTTAAATCTAGTAGGGGTGCCAACAATTTTAACAAAAAATTATTATTTTTTAAAATTCTCTTTTTTTTGGTGGTTGGATAAAAAATAAGTACCAAGTAGAAAATTATTGTCAACCAGTCGCACATACTCCAGTTCCACACAGTTGATAATATAAGAATACAAATGGGATAATAGGCAGCGAGTTTCAAAATTATTCAAGTTACAACTGGTGAACTGGTGTTCAGATTATTATTTTTTTCTAAAAGGCTAAAATCTAAAATGCAGTAATTATCAGTAAAATACCACTTAAAAGATGTATATACATACTATAATACATATCTAAATATATCAACATTGAGTAGTTATTATTGGCTATTGGGGCTAAAACTAATGACAATGAAATCAATATTACTATTTTAACATTATTATAGTTACAATGTCAATTGCTAATCAATTAGTAGAGCTAACAAGACTAAGCATTATTTATTTGATTTTTTTTTTTTTAAATCTATGACAGCTACATATAATACTAAATTATAACGAGACTAAAGTACTGATTATTTCTATAAATAGAAATCTCCGTATAACGCCTCCCTTGTGTGAAACATATAACATAATATAACAGATAGGCAATTTTTTACAATAAATAACCAATCAGAATGCTTTTGACTTTAAACTTAAATCAAAATTAATTCCTCTTTACAAAACCATTTCAAAGCCCAGCAATCCTAATAAGCATATACATTTTAAAAAATAGGACTTAACATTTGCAACAACCTCAGAAATCAACTAATTGTAGATATAACATGATGTTTTTTGCAAAATTACATGATATTCCAAAATATCATATCATGACCCTGACAGATTGACATAGCATTCTAACTCTCATCATAGCAAATGTGGTTCAGCTGTTTTGTGAAAATATTAGCCTCAATAAAGTGTGCTAGTGTGGTGTAAAAAACAATAGAAGCTTTAGTTTCAGTCGCATCAACCAATTTCCATTGGTCTCCTTTACTGCTCCAGCTTCTTTATTGATGGAGTCAATTATTGTTTGTAATTTTTTTTCAAATGTGATCTGAGGCCAGTGAAACTACCAACTAAATGATGCCATCCATCCTTGTGGCGCTACAGCCCATGTAGGGCTTGGGTCTGCCTCATGACCTTCTACCACTACAGCCCATGTAGGGCTTGGGTCTGCCTCACGACCTCCTTCCACTCGGGCCTTATCAACGCCTTTCTTCTCCAATATTGGATGCCCAGTTGTAGCTCTTTCTCTACATCATCCATCAATCTAAGCCTAGGTCTTCACTTGAGCCGTTTTCCTCTGGGGTTTTGATGGTTTACCCTCTTTACTCCTCTATCATTTGACATTCTTTCTAGGTGTCCTTCCAAGTGCAGTCTGGCCTTTTTAATTTCTGCAACTATTGTGGTATCCTGATACAGACTGTATAGTATAACTAAATGATGCCGTATGGTAAAAAAGGAAAAAAATAACCATTTGCTAAGATATAAGGGTATGAGATGCAAGGGACAGGATATGATGTTAGCTTGGTGGGGCAAAAATTCAATAACTTTAAACAATGTTTAAACTTTGGATGAATGATAGAAATAAAGGGTGAACTCAAATTGACAGGTTTCAAAAAACAAACATCAAAACTCTAGACATCTGTACATAAATTTTGAAGTACATCTGAAAAATTACACATGAGTATTTCCAAGACACTAACACAGGGCAGTTTGAATTTCAAAACGTTACTTTCACAGTTACAAATAGATATATTTTGCTACTGAAAAAAAAAAAA
>MUZC01004729.1:288557-302697 GCA_002072015.1 Radix auricularia | reverse complement strand
TGTTAAAAAAAACTCCAAAAACACGTGCATGAACATTATCATTTATTAACGCTAGTGATGGGACGATACCAAAATCATAGGCTGCTTACTGTAAGCAAGGCTCCCCAGATTTTAAAATATATAATATAACAGACTACAGACAGTTTACTCTCAATCTCCCAAACCATTGTTGTTGGTTAGTCCTATTAGCATCAAGTTACCGAAGGAATTGTAAGCTGAGGGGATCGTATGGAATAATAAAATGTACCGTGTGCAGTGTCCAAACTTGTTGTCATTGGCAACCATTCATCCTTCAACCTCATTTTGACTATTACATGTACTGTACTACTGCTTTGTTCTCATTTTTTCATTCATAAGAAGTGGCCGTGTGCAAAAGCCATTTAATTATTGGTTAGAATTAATTAAAATATGTCAAAGTTGAAGGTTCAAAAGTTCAAAAGGAGTACCTAATTTTTTTGTGAACGTTTATATAAGATGATAGTTCTCTTTGTCATGAGTCATATATAGGTCACGATAGACCATTCCGAGTCCAGAAGAGAATGGTTCGGGGACAATGAGGGGATGTGTAGGCTACTTATTTGTGTAGCTTGTAAGGAAAATCAAGCAAGTCGCTTCGAAGGCACAGTATCGCTCAATCTGGGAATCACCGCAAAACGGCGTTATATTTAAACTTAAACGGTCTTTAAAAACGAACGGTCTTAACAACCTTAAGAAAGCGTGAAGAAATAGGGTCCAGACATTCCGATACGATTCTGATTAATCGTCCCATCACTAATTAACGCACATCACGTACATATAGAAATTTCAAGCGCATGTTAATATTTTGCCGCCATATTGCTTTTCGCTTTAACTCGATCATCGGTTATGTCGATGCCATTTTTCATTCCCCGACGCCGTCGACTTAAGCGGTTTCGACTGTATTTTGCTACTGAAAAAAACCAACAGTTTTTAAAATTCTTTTGATTGTTATTTTTATCTTACCCTGAAGAGGTCGAAACCAAGTAATGTGGCATTGATCTAGGCCAGTGTATGTCCATCCACAGTCTTTTCCCTGCTGGATCGTGGGGGTCATATCTGGCTGACGTTGATTGGGGAAGTTTCCTGTGCAAGATTTCTTTTCCTTTGGTGCTGCTCCAAATCTTTATAGTTTTTCTTCCGGCTGTTGCAATCAAAGCTCCATCGTCAGCTAGAAGGGAAAGAATCATATCAGTTGCTGGTTAAATTATTGAATAAGACAATTTTATTCTGGTGGTGAAGATATACCACCAACAAGTTTTTTTAGAAGAAGCCAGAATAAGATATTTCTTTATCTTTGAGTGTCAACTAGCGTTACAAAAATAGTTAAAATCTAAATTTTTTAAAAATTATTAAATGAAGATTACAGTCGCCACTGCCGTTTAGAAAATTTTCTCCCTTTATTGGGCACCAGCAGATGGAAGTTATCTCTGCTTCATGGCCTCTTAACCTTTGCAGTATGACAGGATAGCTCTTGGCTATGTCAATGATGAGAGCCATTCCTGTCCTGTAACTGAATTAGACAAAACCAAAACACAATTTAAAAGAGATTAGTATTATTTAATATGTATGTTAGTTCATGTGAGATTAAATAAGCAGTATAAATAAAAATATTACGAAAACACTCTGCTTTAATTATTAAGACAAAATAAACAAAATTTACATTAAAATATCAAAACACAAATTTTAATGTTCATTTATTTGATAGCACACTGTGTCTTAATTATAATCAATTACCCAATAGCAAATTGTGAGCCAGAGTGTGGTGATGCCTTTATGCTGTACACCATATCTTTCTCTAGACAAATGGATTTTACAAAATTGGTCTTTAACTTCCAAATGACTACATTTCCTTTTTCATCAGCTGTGAGTATTAGGTCAGAGTTGCAAGGGGACCAGGTCATGCACATGATCTTTGCCTGCTCAATAAAAATACTCAGTAAGATAAAAATACTTTTACTTGATCCAAAACAAATGGATTTTTTAAAATTGCATAGTAATCTATTCAACATCAACAAATTTTGCTCTAGCAGAATGCACCTGTTGTGGCATTCCGGCACCTTTTTTCAACAGACTTTTTTTATGTTACTATATGGAATGTTTGGTCTTACTGCTTTTTCCGGTTGAGTTAAATATAAGTTCCTGTACCTTTTTTTTAAAGAAAAAAAAGCACTGTTTACAATAACAAAGACAAATATTTTTCAACTAGATCACAAGACACTTTAATTAATATTTATTGAGCCTAAAAAGTCAGCAATCATGTGTTATGAAACTTCACATTATTTATAATTTATATTTTGTAACAGTCAGAGTAGCATTATAATAAATTTGGTTATACATGTTAAATTAATTTTTATTTCTTTCATTCTCAAAGTTTACATATTATTCTACATTGCTAATGTAAATTTTTGTTTGACTGTTTTAACAGTTGCACATGTTCATTTTAATAATATTATATGAAGTTTGAACGTGGGACCTGATTATGTGATCTCATTGTCTTGTGTTTGTCTGAACTTTGTGAGCTGTGAGCATACTTTTTGTTATCGGTTAAATATGCCATGCATTTATATATGATTCAAAAAAATTCTCAAAACATTTAATTTTAACAAAAGTAAGAGCAGCAGGGAGCAAGTTGATATGACAGGTCAATTTTATTTATTTACAGTTACCATAATGTCTTCAGTTTTAAAAATCTTTATAATAGAACAGCATAAGCCATAAGATTTATTCAAAAATATTTCCAAAGTACAGTTAGAAAGAGCAGAGCCAAACAAATTACTTTCTTCCATAGTCTGGCCCTCAGACTAAGAAGGCCTTTGCTACCTTTTTTTTAAAAATTGGATTTCAAGACATGAATCATTTAAGTGAACAATATTGGGTGAGCCCATGTAATACTGACTACTGACATTGCTCAATATTTTTATCTTGTCATAATACACTTCTAAAATCATAGGGGAAAAAAGAAACATAAAGTCATTTAGGTTGTTCGCAAGTTCTCTCTATTTGTTTGGACTTAATTATGTATCACATTATCATATTATGATTTTTTAATTTATACCACCTCAATTTTTACACGAAAAATTATTTTTCCTGTTTTTGTCTTTCCTTCAGGTCTTCCTGTCCTATACCTTGTTAAAATACTTTTTTTTAAACTTTGAAAAATACATACAATTGCATAATACATTTTTCAAGAGTTTTCATTTTACAGTAACAGCCTTCTTCTTATTATTATATTTATACTATTATCACTGACATAACAGGTATTACTAGTAATTTTAATTAGGCTATTTGGTTTAATTTGATTTGAGGAAAATGACAACGTGGTTTAAATATGATTTTAGAAGCTGTGACATGCTAAGATCCTCTTCACACCCTTTGTCACAATGGTCAATGGCAAAAATTATAAGTACTCTCAAAATGAAAAGAACCCCAGCTTCCATCAATTAACAAGGATACAGATAGGGTTTCAGTTTTGGATATCAGTGGTCAGTGGATTATCAAATAGTATGTTGCTAGTGTTATGACTAGCCGTAGCAGCATACAATTTGACGGGATGTTTTAAGTGCTACAACTAGTCTTAGCAGTAGACACTTCTAAAAAAAATAAGTCACTATAATATTTTAACAAACTCTTCTTTATATTTTATACGCATATTTAATACGATATTTAATAGATCTGGGCTTATTTATGTGGAAATTAATTATAAAATCTCAATTTATTAAAAATATATTTAATCAAAGTATCCGCTTTACATAATAATCAGTACAAAAATTACAACCACCAGGTTTGCCAACACCCTAATTATGGTTAAAATAAATATTTTATATAAAAAACATAATTTTAAAAAAAGATTATTTTGGATTATTATTTGGATTAAATTTTTTTTAATTATAACTTTTTATACTAGCACTGTAAGTGTAAAATTTGTAAGCACATTGCATATTTTTAACTAGTCGTTACACTAGCCAGTAAACCTCTGCTACAACTAGTCATAGCAATAAAATTATTTAGTATTGTTACGAACAAGTGGTAGCAGCAGACAATTCGTCTCGGGGTGTTGCTAGTGCTATGACTAGTCTTAGTACTCTTAACAGTAAACACTTAAAAAAACTAAGTCGCTTTAATAAGACAACCATCGCAATCAAGTACCAGGGGCCTGTAAGACAACCATCGCAATTAAGTACCAGGGGTCTGTAAGACAACCATCGCAATCAAGTATTAAATCTAAATTTATTTAAATATAATATTTAATAAGCTTGTTAACAGTTAACCGGCTAACCGGTCCTCAGACCAGGACCGTAGGACCGTGTAACCGAAAAGAAAAAAACAACAACAACAACAAAAAACTAGCAATAACGTAGTGAAAAAAACAACACAAGCGGTAACGCGCCTCGCGCCTCTCCCTCTCGCTTTGTCACGGTGAGTAAAAGCGATACCAAGCTCCAGCTGGTTAGTTGTCGAGCAAGAGCTAACACAGTGCGCGTTTGATGTCAACAACGGTCAAGGCCGAGGCTGTTTCTATTTATATTAATTATAGTCTGTTTCTTATAAAGACAATGAAAGCTATAAAAGCATATGACCCCGTGACCTATCCGCATTTTCTGATCACCGGTTTATAGTCTTGTTTCAGGCATTCAAAAACTTATCGGCGCACGCCGCTTAGTGAAGTACATGTACCTATATTACGAGAGGTATTAGAAAGACGTCGCAAAGATACCGGGCGATTAATCGGCCCACAAACTCGAGTTCGGTCATTTAGTGACAGTTTTCCTGCTAGTCAAAGGCATTTGATTACCACATTAATAGTACGCCGAGTGTTGCTCAAACCCTATTTGAACAGAAAAAAAAAACGGGGAGGGGGAACGTGTGCGTCGCAAAATTCAATTATTCTGGCGAGTAGACGATTGAAAATAATATGCTTTTTAAATAAATTCCATTTTATCATCGTTTACTCCGTAGCTTTATAATTTCATTATATTATTAATTTTAATACGCGAGTTGATCGGCATCACACACCAGAGAGGTAAACATGACGTCACAACGGACGGGGCGAGGCGTTGGTTTTTTAAACTAATGAAAAATACCTCGCTAACTTTAACGAACGATTGAACCTGTCCTCTTATTTAGACCGGTGAACTACGAGTCCCCAAAATAAAATATAAAAAAGACAATTAACCATCCCTGTTTAGTTAATTTTTTGGATTTAAAAAAAAATGCTTTGAATTGAGGGCAATGCGGAAAAAGCTGAACGCAAGCGGGGGAAGCGGGCTTTGATGCCATCAGACGACGCCAGGCGACAACATTCTCTTGTTAGTTCTCAAATGGGTCTCAAAACATTAGGGATATAAGGACGAGCGGTTAACCGGTCTTTTTTTGAACGGTTAGTCGGTCCTCAAAACGAGCGGTCTTAACAACCTTAATATTTAATCAACGTATCCGCTTTTCAGAATAAGTAGTTCAAAAATTACAATTACAGAATTTTTATAAATTCGCAGATCGGGATTAAAACCATGTATCAGTTTTAACGTCTGATCAAACTATTGTCCATCCAACTATCACTTAACCTGGGGGGCCGCGGTGGTCGAGTGGCAAGCGCGCTCGACTGGTGCTCCGATGATCACGGGCTCGAATCCATGGGAAGCCAGGGACCCGTTCCCGGGGCCTAGCGCGTCCCCGTGCTCCACCCAGCTCTAAATGGGTGAAAAGCGGCGGGGTAATGCGTGGAACCCTCAGCCGTGGCATGCGAACGCTGCATCACTTGCCAAACAACTGCTGCCTTGCAGATGGTCTTGGCTGACCAAAGGCTATGAAAGCAAATCCAGAAAATACAGCAGGCTGAAGTCTGAACGGGCCAATTGGCGCAAAACTCAATATTCAATATTGAGAACGAAGAAGAAGACTTGACCTGGCAAAGCTCATGTCAGATTAAAATTTTTTCAAATCATAACTTTTTGTCATTAAATTTTTAAATAGACACCAATCAAGTTTTTTTTACTTTTAAAATTCATTAATTATTAATTGGCTTACCGGCTTACCTAGTAATCATGAAATTTTATTATGATAACTAATGTTTAGTATTAGTATTAGCATAATTAAAAAACAGCTTTAGTCGTAACTGTAAGCCCATAGCCATAGAATATTTTAATTTTATTTTTATAAGACTTATCGTAGCAGCAGACAATGAATGGGATGTTGCCGTTGCTAGTGCTAGACTTAGACTGCAGCAAATATTCTAAAAAGTTATGACATTCTTTAATGAAACTTTTAGCTGTCCATTTTTTAAATGAAATGTGATGTTACCTTGTGTTCATTATGCATTTGAATGGTAACAAGTGATCGGATATCCCACAATTTTACTGAAAGTTCGTCTGCAGAGCAGCAGATCATTTGATCTGAATCTGGGGCCAAGCAAACTGATGAAATTTTCTCAATATGCTCAGCATAGCAGGCAATAAATTTTGGTGAGAAAAGTTTGTTGCTATCAGTTTCTTCATTATTGTCATTTCTTTCATTACTAGGTTGGTGAGTTCCATTCTTTGACTTTGAGAGATCATAAACAAAAACTTGGTTCTTAGCTCCAAAAGCGTACAATCCAGAGTCATTCCCACTACTCACAGACGAAAGAAACCAGTTTGGGGAGCTTGGAATAACAATTTCTTGCATTTTATAACAGTATATTACATCAAACTATCCGACGGCAATTTTAAACATGTGTTTAATTGAAATATATATGTGAATGAAACACAGGGTTTATCTCGATTGACAGTTAAGCATAAACGTTCAGCAGCACGAACTGAGTAAATGAAAATAATTTGTTTCAGTATTAAATGTTAAGTTCCTAGATTTTATGAAGTTCCGGATGCAGTTCCGTTGTAGGGTTTAGTGTGGAAAGAATAAATATGTTACAGAATGGATATTATTAATTACTTTTTAAAATTGTCATAAAATTGGCTTAATTTAGTGATATATCAAAGCTTGATGTTATCAAATATTCGTATTATAATTTTAAAAAACGTAAAAACAATATTTTACTATAAATATTTTATATACGGGACATAACTAAAAGTATGTTCATTATAATACTCATCGCACGACTATCCCAAATTTTAGTTGTCTCATAAATAAAGGATTAATAGTTGGTTTTTTTTTTAAACTACTACAGACTGCCTGCTAAATTTCAGCTGGATTTGAACACGGGGAAAGGATTATAAAAACATGTTTAATATTATGCGCATTGCGCGACATAAACACTTACAGATCGGGAATATAAATATATATTTTTTAGGGCTGTTATCGATTAAAATAAATTTAATCGTTAACTTTTGAAAATTTACCGATTAATTAATCGATAATTTTGTTAAGTCTAAAAATATAGATGTATGACGTCATTAAACTGAAAATTTCAAGGGAAGTAATAAAAACAGGCAATTGATATTTTTATTAAGTTATTTTTAAAACATAGTTAATGAAAATAAGTTAAATAACGTATTAAAGTTAAGCACTTGAATGAAAATTTCTAAATAATTTTAAAATATAAAAGTAATACAGCCATATAGAAATTGTTTGATGATTAACAAAAAGATAAAAATCATCTTTTTAACCCTAGTGGTTCAAAAGTTATGATTTTTTTCTAAGACCTCATAATCACTTTTTTCACTAGGCTGTTTTCCTTCACATTTTGAGCCATTTTATGGCCTTTTTAAAAATGCACATAACTTAAGTATTTAATTCAATTTAATTTAATTTAAAAGATATAATATTTTTAGGACATATATTTTAAATATAAGTAGTTCAATATAAAATGTATGAATTTAAATTTTGTTATTGTTGGATAATTAAAAACAATGTTATTTTTTTATATCATTGTCCTTATAAAACAGGTTATTTTAAAGTGTAAACCTTTCACCCTTTTTTTTACAACTGAGAAGTTTGTACGTAAAAAAAATATAATAAAAACTATTATTAATTATTTATTAATAAATAGATTTTTTTTTAAAGTTCTTTTATTTTAATCAAATATTTTATTTTAAATATTTTAATATTTTATCGATTAAATTAATTTTAATCGATGAAATAATTTACCGATTAATCGAGAAATTAATCGGTAATTTCCGCAGCCCTAATTTTTTTAAGTATGGTCAAGTCAATATAATACGCACCGTGCGATAGTAAAATATTAAAAAGACTGTTCAATAAAATACACACTGCAACACTCTAGCACAAAATTAACATGCTACATAGAGATAATCTAAAAAAAAATTCATTAACTTTATTACAGTACAGTCGATCAATCTCAACTTTTGATTGATAATTTTTATTACTTGTTTCTCCATGATGTTCTTTATATACATCACAACGATGGCCTTCTGGATGTGCAATATTTTTTGGACAGACAACCTCACCCCAATATAGACCTGCCAGCCGAATTTTTTTTAAAATTTCGGCTGGCTGACATAATTTTTCGGCTGATATCCGGATTAGCCGGATTTCTCCGTAAATTGACATATTCAGCTGATTTTCGTCTGATTACGAAATATTCAGCTGAAATTTGGCTGAACCCTGGCCAATAATGAAGAAATAAATCTTCAGCAATAAAACACTTTTACAATACTTCAGAAAGTTTTATTACTTTTAACAATAAAAAACAAAAAGTTTTATTTGCTATACTAATAAAATTGTGCTTGAATCATGAATGCATTCCACTCAATCAGTTTCTGTCACTCTAGACCGTTATGAATTAGAAAATCAGTTTATAATTGTCATGGATAAAACAAACGCGATGTATTTTATCAGCTGTTAAGCTTGATCGTTTGCTGTTTATTATCAAACCAGCAACCGAAAACATGCACTCCACCGGTACAGATGATGATAGATGAAGACGAGCGAGTTGAGTAAGTTGTGGATACGATGATGATGCAGCACAGCTACGCCAGAAAGGAAGAACATCGTGAAATTGAACAACAGGCGCCGTCAAATAGTTTTCAATTTCCACAGCTAACTAAAATAAATGTTCAAAAAATCAAAACACAACAGTATTAACTGCTAGGTTATATAACATTTCATTATAGTACACAGTAGGAGTAATATATAGTTTGTTCAGTAAATAGATAACAGTAAAAATTATTGGAATAAAACCTATACTAAATGTCACCAAAAGTATTTAAATAGCCTAGTAGTAGTATTTACATACTGTATGTTTTTAAAAATATTTCACTGCAAGTGGTCTATTGAGAGGAAAATAAAACGAAAACTGTTTCAATGCCAATAATTAACATAGAATACCTTATCAGTACATTGGTTAGGTGACTGCTCAGTTCTCAGCTCATTCATCAGCTCCATTCGCAACCGCTTACATCGGCTTTCTTCAGAAACAGAGCTGATATGGTCAGCAAGGTAATGTGCAGCATGAGTAGGCAATGCGTGACAGCCAAGTGTGACAATGTTATATGTCCAGTCCTGGTCTAAAAAGGAGGCCCGGATGCCAAGTTAATTGATAGCCCGGTAGCGATAGGTCCATCCATCAAACATCAGACAAAGTGAATTTACTCCAGCCACTTTAGTTTTGACTGCTGACCTGACAGCTTGGTAAACATCATCCAGGGCTGTTCCAGCAAGTGTTACAGGTGCCGGTATGTTGAGAGAAGGGCAATTAATTTTGAAGAAGTCAACAAAACCATCCTTAGCCACATTTTCAAAGGTGAGCAAGTCTCTACAGAACCAGATAACCTCTTGTCAGTTCATGACTTGATTTTGCCTAACATTGACTGTTGTCTTCTCCATACTTACGGAAATATCCCAAAATTTTATTAGACTTTTCTTGACTTTGTACTGACACATCGTGCTTGACACTTAAGTGAAGATTCATATTGCCACTTTATGTTGTTGCGGCAAAATTTGTTACTTTTGAAATGTGACCCTTGTCACCCAATGACTGCTGAGCAGTGAGACACAGCTGACAATAAACTCGATCTTAGTCTACATTTCTCCCATCAGCAGAGAACAGGCCACCAAAATATTTCCAGCATTGTGCTTTAGAATTTCCATGTAGGCTAGGCGGTTTAGGTTTTACTTGTAGGTTTTTAATGAACTGCCTCTCTTCCCGGTTAAGTTGAAATTTGCTGACATTTCAGTTGACCTAAAATCATCATATAGTCATAAAAAATTGTTACATTAGAAATGGTAAACGTAAAAAGGTAATCCTGCAGTCTTGGCACATATATTATTTCACTGCAAATTTTAATTTTCTCGTGAGAACTTTCATTTTAATTTATTAAATGCATTTATATATGTTATATTTAGCTATTATAGCGCTAATTTGCGAGGCTTTTTAATTTATAAGGCTGTTTTCGGCCCTTGATGCTACATAATCAGAGTAGAGTATGTTACATCCATTTTGTTTATCTAGCACTCTACTTGCTGGTTTGTCACAGCAAGAGGTTAAATGAAATTTTCTCAATTACTAACAAGCAAAAAAGAAACAAACATCTAGTAAGGAAATAAAAAATGAAATTTTCATTAAAATATTTATTGATCTTCTAAGAATCTTAAAATGGATAAATGAAACTTTTTTTAAAAANAAAATGAAAGTTCTCACGAAAAAAATAAAATTTGCAGCGAAAACATTTAGATCTACGTCCTAAAGCTTCAGGATCACCCTTAAAAATTATCAGTTATTGACTAAACTAGTATTTATCTAGTTAATTAAAACAATTATATTATTATTTATTATTATAGTATATAGTTAATATAGTTATATTATATATAGTATAGTAGTATAGTTAGTATAGGCTTACCTTTCTCAGTTTCTGCTAGTATATTAAAGACTAAAGGTAGAAGAACGTTGAGCCATAATTGAGTAAAAATAAGTCGCCTATTTACGACAAAGCTTAACGATAATTTAAGTTAATTAAATAATTTATTTGTATTAATTTTAATTAGTATTTTATAAATTAAGATTTTAATAAAAAGATAACATGCAAGTACTGTATCAGTGATTATATTTTTAGGTTTAAACAAACTATACAAATAACTTATTTTAGTCACACTTCCGGCGGCCGGCGACAGTTATTCTAAAAATACAATCAATCTTAAAACGGAACGCAATGAAACTTAAGAAAACAAAAACATTAGGTTTCGGCGGCTCGTTCATTTTTCGGCGGATTTACGGTTGACAAAATTCGGCGGCTAATGCGGCGCGCCGCATATTTTCCGGCGGATTTTTGGCGGACAAAAATTTGGCGGCGTATTCGGCGCGCGGCGTCGGCTGAGGGGTCTACCCCAATATACCTACACACGTCTTACTACGGTTGAAGGAATTGGTCCTAACCCTCAACTCGTTTGAGTTTAATGGCCAGTTCTTTGAACAAAACAATAGGGTCTCTATGGGCTATTGGGACCAAGCTAAACTTGCTTGTTTATGGGCCATGGGCCATTTCAAGTACAGAGTGGAACAAGAATACATTGGTCGCCTCCCCGAATTCTAGAAGAGGTACATAGATGACTGAATTTGGGTGACAAATATGGAGAGAGGTAAACTGGACACATTCATCAACTTTGTAGACTCTTTCAAACCCTCCATCGAGTTCACTTATCAAATTTTGGAACTGTCTGTAAACTTCCAGGACATTACTGTAACTCTCCAGAAAAAAACTGCCTCCTCACTTCGGCCTACTTAGACCGACAGACAGCCATTTTTTATCTACTTTACCCTTCTTCTCATCCCAAAACATGTAAGGACCCCCCCCCCCCCTTTTTTTTTTTTCTCAACTTCTTCACCTCCGTAGACTATGTCAATCTCAGGAGGACTTTTGGGGAAAAGGCGTTGGAAATGTTGGAGGTTTTTTTAGACAAAGGTCTTATTCTGAAGCTATACTACAATCAGCGCTTCAGCGAGTCAAAAGCTTCAATCGCTCCGACGCCTGTGTACCATGCATCAGAAACAGTAATGAGAGGAGCTAATTGGTTCTCACATACCATCCCCCACAACATCAAAGCCAAAGAAATCTTTTTGAAAAACCGCACCATTCTCCTCGCGGATCCTGAGACTAACAACATATTCTCCACCCCACCCCTCATTGTATTTAGGAGGTACAAAAACTTGCGTGACTTACTGATACATAATCGCCTTACTACTTCACTCAACCATTTTGGAAGTAAACCATGCGGCCATAGTCGTTATAAGACATGTCCTTTTGTTACCCAGACGGACCAGATCGTCTTCCCTAAGAGAATATTTAATTTTGTTGTTGAGCCTTCTCGTCCATGAGTTTGAAGTTTTAGCATTAGAAACGTTCACGTGTTTTAATATAGTTTCTTCATCTCTGTTGTTGTTTTTTTAATCTTGGCTTTTCTTTTATTAAACTTTATTTAAACGTTTTTCAATTTTAGAAGCTAATTGACAACAAGGATTTGCCTCCCTCCCTCCCTCAAATATTGTGCTACTCAAAGCATTCGATAAGCTTATGTTTGAAATTGATAGGAAAAAGTAATGTTTTATTTAAACAGCAGAAGAGGCTGTCAAATTTGAAGAATCAACTGTTCCAACAACATCGGTATCGAGTTTTCATACTTCTTAACGTTAAGCCTCTGTTTTTGTAGCACAGTAGCATTTTTGTATCAGTAGAATTTATATCATATAAGAAGATTAAAGATTTGACAGAAGAAACGTTCACATACTTTAGGATAGTTCCTTTATTTTTTAAAGTAATTTACTGTTTGGATGTTCTGTTATTATGATAAAAAAAGCTCAACTTTCTTGTAAAATTTTCCTTGATATAAATAATAAGCTCATTAAGAACTATGAATTTGCCGTCCCTAGCTAAGTGCCATCCGGGGCATTTGCGCCCCTTGCCCCCCCCCCTCGCTATGCCGCTGTGAGTACTGTGACAGATGTCTTCATTACATAAGTATAAAGACGTCGCGTTGGCGCTACGTCCATTGTCCTGAGGAACTTTCGGTCTTTGGCTTGCCAAGCCAGGCTCTGTTGGTTCTGAGGAGTACAACTCTCCCTTTCACCAGACCTCTCGCTAAGGTCGAGCCATCCCACCTAAATTCCTAGGAGGGAGGGGTTTCTGGTGGTTTTCGACATTATCAGTTGTCAGGTTTGTTAGCTTCAGGTGTCGTCGGGTCTTCTTACTCGTCTCCCGGGCCACGTAGAGACCAAACCTTTCCGGCGGACCAACCATAAGTCCGGCTCCACGCAAGGCGCTGCTCAGCCCCAAATCGATCGCTCAATGACCCAACTGGGGGTAAAATTGTGGCTGAACGCCTACTTTATGAAAAAATGGCTTACGGGCTGGGATAATGATGATAGGCAAGGGTGCTTTACGACAAAATGCCGCAACCGGGCAAGCGAGATCCTTGGTTAAAAGTGCCTCGTAGCTGCCAGTCTCTCATCACGCAGATGCGGACTGGACACTGTCCAACAAACAGCTACTTTCATAGGCTAGATAAAAACAGGGAACCCGGCTGCCGTTTATGTGGTATGGCCGAGGACACAGTGGCACATCTGCAGACCGAATGCTGTGACAATTGGGGACGTTGACGAGTCAGACAGCACACGCACTGTGGATGAACATTTTCACGGCGATGCCCTTATGTTGAGGTTCGCCCTTGATATTAATAATAATATATTGTAGGCCGGCTGTAAGTTTGAGTCAAAGTCTAGTGACTAAGGGGCCGTTCACATATCTAACGCCGAAGGGGGAGGAGGGGGAAGGAAATTTATTATTTTTTGTTATATTATATTGGAAATTCACACAAGTGTCACATAAAGTTTAGGGTAAAATATTGACATTTTTTTTGCGTTATATTATATGTGAACAGCCACTAAGCCTTCCACTTCCATTGAGATTGTCATATATTCATATATTAAGTTCTGTCTCATGCATAAGGGGTTTAAAGTCAAACGTTTGTTTTAATTGGATGGGATTTCTTTAACAGGGGTAGAAGTAGAAGCATAGAGATAATTACCCAGATATATTCATGCAAATGGCATATTTTGGTGGGGCTGACCGGGGCACCACATGATTTGTGTTGCCTCTGTTTAGACCTGCCAGCCGAATTTTTTTTAAAATTTCGGCTGGCTGACATAATTTTTCGGCTGATATCCGGATTAGCCGGATTT
>MUZC01004729.1:268627-278847 GCA_002072015.1 Radix auricularia | reverse complement strand
CTCCAGAACTATGACTGTATCTGTGAAATAAAAATATTAGGATAAAAATTAGAAATAGGCTTGTAAAAAGCAATTATCAAATGTAACATAATTAACTATAGTAAACTATTCATTTATGAAGAATTTGTATAATGGATATAAGCTTATTATACAGCAGAATGTGAAGAAATTTGGAAAATACTGATACCACCTTACAGTGTAACCAGGGTAAACAAAGTCAAATGTAATTTATTATGGACTTGGGGAAAAATTAATAATAAAATACTTACTTCATATATAATAAAAAGAAAGACAAATATATATGCTAAAATGAATTTCCTTCATTTATAGATGTATCATTTCTACTTAATAAATCAATAGATTTAGTAAACTAATTTTTTTTTGTAAAAAATTGACAACGTGGGAGAGCTTTGGAACAAAGGAAAAACACCTACCTTCGATAGTGAGCTTGTCCATCGATGAAAATAATTAAAATCTCCGTATTATTATTTTGTTGTTTATTCCATTCAATAGAAGTAACTTTAAGGCTAGGAATAAAAGCGATTTCTTCGCTAAATGATGAATACTTCGCCATAATTGAAAAAAAATGCGGCCGACTCGTCTCGGTAAAATTACAAGAATATCACAATGGCGAGCGAGGATAGCGTTCCGGTAAAACAAAAACACGAGTGTCGGGCTAAATTTTTTTTAAAATTTAAATTAAGAATTCATGTCTGAAATCGTATTTTTTCCTAATTTTATTCAATTATTTAGGGACAAATTTTAAAAATAACATTTAAATGTGAAAAGTTGAAAAAAAATTTAAAAATTTAAGTGTCGACCAGACTTGGTCGAAAAGTCAATGTTTTGTCCTTTGAGAGTTAAGGTGGCACAAGGGTTTGCAATAAACTTCCGCCTCAGTCCCGTAAGTATTTCCCATATTACGATCAACCGGTTATGAAATTAAAAAATTTGCGTATAATCCATTTATAATATTATTGTCATACTGAATTAATTTTTTAGGCTAAGAATGGTTATTTTACGCATCCAAAAAACCGTACTGAGTTTAAAACAATATTTACCTGTAGTTTAGTACTATTATTTTAGTAATAAAGTATAGCCAAAACGTATCTTCGAAAAAAAAAAACGTTAAACTACCAAAAAACATCGCGAATCGAGCGATAACACTAGCGTGGGCAACGGCCTGTCACAGATGACCTATTTGCCCTTGTAACTTGTTGTGAGTTGCGCACTGTGGTGTGTTTGATGGTTGCTTTTGTGGTATTTAAAGTTATTGGTTAGTGGTGCGAAAGCGTGCAAAGTTATTGTGTTGTTGACGTCATTAGTATATGTGAAAAAGTTTAGAGAGTTTGTGGGTAGACAGTTGTGGCAAGGAGGGATGCCATAAAAGTTGTTGTTTTTTCTAGTGGTGTCGTTGTTTCTTGTGTAACGGTAATTGTATGAATCTTGGAGCAAGCAGTCCAGATATAATTACTAGGACGCTTGTGACACGGCCGCCATTGGCGGAAGTCGAATACATCATTTTTCAAGCATTGAAGAGTTTATACTTTCCGAGATCTCATTTCTAACGAGATTGGTATCTAGGGACGCTTTACGGATAGCGGGAAGAGATGCATTACGACGCTTTGCGACTTTAAGAGTTAATGGATTTCCGCCATATAATGATAGGGCCTATTGGACTCATTAGTTATATTTTATCTTTTATTGTATTTGAAAGGTGGAATGAGTTAATTTCAATTATATTCTCTTTCATGTTGAGATTATATGTACTTTGTAAAAGGTTTTGTAGAAATGTATTTAAATGTGCACCTATTCTCTATATTTCAAATCAATAAAGAAATGGCACTGGAATAAAAATGGGTGTGCAGTCCTGTTGAAAGTTCTCTTATTATTTGCACAAGGTTATGGCCTGAATATTTCCATCATGTGTATAGACTTACTTGTTACACTTACACATTTACTCACCTTAAAATAACAAGGCTCTATGTGAACTTTTGGTCTAACCTATGCTCAATTGAAATATTGATGTTAAATAGGCCTATGTAGAGTTAGAAGCTTGTTATTCTGTACTTCCTAAAAATTGCACCAGGAAACAAATTTCATATTCTTACCATGATAATTTGATGTAATACCTGATTGTCTTTTGATTTTCAAATATACATCTCATTTTTTTTAAACTACCGAGTCAGATCCATAATATAATACCAGTCAATTTAATATTTGAGCTCCAACGCAGTGCTGAAACAAATCACTCTTTAACTCTAGTTTGAACACAATATGATTGAAGTATTTGAACTGTTAACCTTGAAGATCTACTGCTGTCATCATCATCCTTGTCATGCATCTTGGGCTGGCTCTCATCCGAATGTAGTCCCACATTAAACCTGCCTCTTTTGCTGGGAGGACGATATGGTTCCCTCAGAGTGCTGACAAGTGTGTTGCGCAAAAAGGTTTTGTTTGTTACAGGTATTGGACATTTTTGCCTGATAAAAAAAACAACATTAAAAATGTTAAAGAGGCTCAAACTTTAACAAATTTTAGACTAGTAATAATTAGGGGTCTACGAATACGCATTCTTACTGATATTACAGATATTTGTTTTGCCAATATGAGTATTTGTTAGGACAAAAACCAGAAGTTAAATATGATTATGTCATTCTTAAATTTATGAATTGTAATTATTTATATTTTAAATAACTCATTTAACTTTGTATAAACAGTAAAATTTAAATCATGACAAAGCCTAAACTGTCCTCTTTAATAATGTACAAATAAAATTAGGAACTCCTTTCAAACCTTCAACTTTGACTCATAATTAGTTCTAAACAATAGTCAAATGGCTTTAAGAGTTGAAATTGAAATGAGGTTTAAGGATGAATTGTTGCCAATGACAACAAAAAAAACAACAACAAGTCTGCACATGATACATTAAGTTATTCCATTCGAAACTAAATGTTTTAAACATCTGTGGTTCTGCATGCATCTTTGCTGTTAGAGCAATTGAGGTATCCACGGCATAAGCATCACTTACACAGTATTTCCCAGTTTACGAAAAAATCAGCCAATACTTAAACAACATCATAGCAGATGGCATGCTGTAATGGGGCTGTACATAATAATATTAGGACTCTTGTGGTTCTTTCAATACCAGTATCGGGATTGATATATTAATTTGTTGAGATATTTATAAATCTAAATGATAATTTTTTTTCCTGAATTTTATTTTGCCAAAATGTCCCTTTTTATGAAATATCGGTGCTGCTAATTTTGGGACCTTTACATGCTACCCATACAGATTATTGCAGATATCTGTAGACCCATAATAATCATAATGTTTATCTGTCTTCATAAAAAAAAACATATTAAATAGTTTTAAATAAATTCTTCGTTTTGGTTATTTGCAACAGCCAAACATGATTTGTACTGGTATGATGGTAGAAATTCACATTTTTTCCAAGTACATGTATAAACAGGAACAATTAAGGTAATATTTTTTATATGTGGTATACATTTATGGTTAGACTAACCATCCAAGTGCTCCATGCTCTTTAGCTCTAGCTGCTCCACGCTGTACTTCTTTTAGGATTTCAGTAACAGCTTGGCTGCAATAGTGATTAAAAATACTAAGATATTTTGAGATACATTTTCGTAATTTTCAATTTTAAAAAAAAATGTTTCTTGACGTTACAAAAAGAAATGGAAATTCAGATAAAATAAAAATTTAGAAATATAAAAATAAAATATGTCATCATACCTCTCGAGTGCTGCCTCTTCTTTTGTTTTCTTAGGCTCTTCTTTAGATTCCGCTTCAGTTTCAGGTTCATCTTTTTTCTCAGTGAACCTATTTCTCTTAAACCTATTATATCGTTCCTGTTTAGCATTGTCAATAATTGTCTTGCTGGTGCTAGGAAGTGTACCACTGGTAGAACTTGAAGGAGAAACTGCTTGTAATGCTGCTTTGTAGTCCTCTCCACTTTTGGATGCTAAATAAAGTTTCTTTTCTTCTGCATAAACTGCAGCTGTTGTACCACCTAACTGATTTTCTACAGGTAAACCTAAATTTCCTGCTACATTTGCAATTAACACATTTGTATTTATTAAAGAACTAGCACTACTAGCAGAATTCACAATTGCACTGGAATCTTCAGGCTTAATAAAACCTCTTAAAACTGGCACATTTCTTTTCTCTTTCACAGAAAACACATATTCAACTTTAGAATTTTTAACAACACTGGCCTCTTCTTTCACTTCAATATTATCAAACGCTCCTTTGATGGGATCCCCATTTTCATCTAACCAGTCAGGTGTTGGTATCTTAACACTAGGAGTAATCGAGGATGTATCAATAACTGGCTCAGAGACTGTACTATTAAATGAGGAAGCTCCTTCAACAGGAACAACATTGTTTGGGGTAAATTCAGGATTAGGATGAATGCATGAAACAGAATCTAAATTCAAATTAACAGAATTGAGGGGAACCTGTGTATTCAAAAGTTGAATATTTGGAGGTGGTATAGAAAAATCAAAATTTGACCGTCCTATTCTATTAGGCCTAACTCTCAAAGCCCCACTATTGGACCGATATTGATCAGGATTGTTTAATGAATCAAAATTTAATTCTTTTACATTGTCATTTGATTCACTGGAAAATTCAAACTTTGGAACAAATGGGAGATCTAAAAAAGAGGACTGCTCTTTGTAAGAGTCATCAGTATTTGAATTTTGATTAAAAATGTGCCCTTCCCCTGTGTTTTTATAATTCAGGTTCTGATTATTAAAATCATTTAAATCGATATCATCTCCACCTATACTGCCATCAGCAGATATAACTTCATAGTAATCATCATTCTGAGCGTTTGAATCTGGCTCTATAAAAGCCTGGTCCGTACACTTGGGCTCTGCTGAACCCAAGAAAGGACCTGTCTGGGAGTCAACGACGGAAGATTCAAAGTTTAAGATCTGGGTAGGACATATATTCGACGATTCTTTGATTTCACCATCTTCCATGATGGAGAAAAAATCATACTAAAACTCAAATTTAAATATTGAATACTTTTTTCCAATAAAGTAATGATGTTCAGCAAGTAAAAAATTGAGTTCCAATTAAGAAAAATTTATAGCCACATTCGCCATATTTGATCCGGAAGTAGACGTCCTGGAATTGCGATTATAGGAATAGTTATCATTTTAAATTGCATTTACTACAAATTATTAATGTCCAAATGCAGCTACATCAAACTCTTGACACGGAACGATTTCTTAGCTACTACTTTATTCGTAAATTCCAAATTTATTTTAGCGAATGTGTGATCTAATGTGACCGGTGATTTTCAAATCTAACAGGTTCAAATCTAAGTAACTATATAATTTGCAATTTACTACCGCCCTTGCCATGACCATGGGACAATAATTCTGACCTCAAGTTATCAATGAAAGAGAGAAGATGAAAAATATTGATTTTGTTTTAATGATTGACGGTTATCAGTTTTGAAGACTAAGATATGAATTTATTTAAATAAATTAAATTTCATTAGAAATAAATTTCGTAATTTGATTTTTTGATGACAGTGGCGATATTCATTTACTTAATTATCAAAACTACAACTACACTGCTTTGTTGCTTGGCCCTTTTATTAGCTGAATTAGATTTTTTCCTCATGGGCCATCCATTAAGTACGTCACGCTATTTTTGACTATTTTTAATTCTCCCCTCCCCCCTGTCACAAATATTGGAACCCCCCCCCCCACACACACACACAAAGTACGACACTCTTTCGAACAAAAATATATTTTTTTATTAACAAAATACTTAAAATTTAATATAAAACACATGATGTCTCAGATGACCGGACACCACCCTCCCCCCTGTCAGAAACTGTCACACTTTCTTTCAACCCTTCCCCACCCCTCTGGAGCGTGACGTACTTTATGGACGGAAGAAGCACAGTGATACGGAAATAACGAATAGGAAGATGTATATTCTCTTTTGGCCGGTATGTGTAATGAATTTATGATTTATTAGGATTCAGAGTATTCGTGCTGGTAGTACCCGAAATCTGGAATCTTCTGGACTCATAATCGATTCAACTCCCGATACCAGACATGTAGGCATGTAGGTCAAATGGTTGTTATTTTTTCACTACGTTCTCAAAAATTGAACTCCTTTCAATCGTCTGCTGAGTAATCTTAGACTTCGTGGTAAACATATCTCAAACCGCAGGTCACAAGCGCATGGTAGTGCCAGCAATATAAGTGTTCTCGGCGAAAATGTTGCTTGGCATTTTCCCCTTTGACAGCTTCCACAACACCGCCGCAGATTAGATACTGTATGAAATGGTACTCTTTTTTTTTTCCAAGGACTTGTCCTTTCCTTTGTCTTCACATATATCAAATTAAAAATGCTTTCTTTTAACTAATTCAATGAGAGACTTCAAATATTTGGCTGAAATAAAAGACATTCTCGGCTCTTGAAGGGATAATTGCGTTTTCTGAAATTTCTCAAAAAAAATTTCCCCAAAATTCAAGAAATGCAAAGCGACTTTAAGTTGTTTAAGTTCCTTCAAAAATCTTTCTGCTTCGAGTCAACAGACACGGGCTGATTTTAGTTTGTTGCTAATTCTTTCAGTGCTGCAATATTTGTGAGAGACGTGTTGTGTTGTTGTATTAACATGGTATGAGCGTGCGAGTTGACTGAGTTTGAAACACGGGGCTTGTGCTGTGAACGGAAAATAATGTGTGGTCGTGAAGGGAGAGGATGGGTGGCTATTAATGTAAGGTTCGCTATGTAACAGGGGTTGATTTTAAGATTCATTAAAGATACTTGTTACCCAGACCACAAAGAGTTGAAGTCATGTTTTTTGACTTGCAAGTTCTGTTACCATATTCTCATAGTATGAGTTATTAGCACACCTTACAGGAGGGCCGGCTTTAAGCATAAGTAAACCGGCAACCACCTAAGGCCTGCGATTAGTCTCATTATCAATGGGGCCTTCGCACAAGAATATTTTAAATATTTATTTTATAATTTTCGATTTCATTTTAGCTCACCGAATTCACTTTGTTTAGGGCCTCCAATTCCATTAGGCTGGCCCTGCTTACAGCATTATGTCGGGCTGACCATCTTGTGTCAGACAAGGCTTTGTTAACATGTATCAATTTTATATGATTTTTGAAGTACCTGTCAACGATGAGTAGACGCAACAAGCCATAGGTAAAGATTTTGCAGAACACAATAAAAATCTGACTGCAGCAGGATAAACTTCTCCAAGATTCCCAACCAAATGAAGGGAATGAGCTGTACACGCATATAATGAGCAGGACTGCACTTCTTACAAAGCATAGCCCAGACTCCGTTATACTTCCTACTTATATTTGCAGCACTGACTTATGACTGTCCAAAACATGTTCAGTGATTCATACAACCCTCATATAGACATAAAGATAAAAACACCTTTCTTATTCCGTAGGCAAGAACAAACACATACAAGTTTCCTTTCTTTCCGTCCGGTGTTCGGGCGTGGAATGGGTTGCCTGAAGAAACCAGGAAAGGCAACACTTTATCATCATTTAAAACTCTAGTAAGAATACAGGACTAAACACAAACCATAGAAATACGTAGGACGCAATAATCTTCTATACAGAAGGAGCGTCTGTAACATATAAGATAAGATAAGATAAACATTTGCCCATCTTTATTATACATTATAATAACATTTAAATCAGTGGCGTAGCTAGAACTTTTGCCGCCCGGGGCGGTCTACAATTTGCCGCCCTTTTTAGAAGCCATCCATAAATGACGTCACGCGTGGGAGGGGGAGGATTCCCCAATTTGTGACGAGGGGGAATGTTTAATAAATGTGACGTCACATCAAAAACGCGCAAATTTAAATAAAAGTTCAACTTAAATATTTGATTAATGACACTTTATTTAATGACGTTTTACATGGATTCACGCCTGTATCGTTATTATAGTGCAGCCTTACACTAAAACACGCAAATGACAAAAATGTCAAAACATGCTCATTTTCAAATAGAAAATTCGGTTTTACTGGGGGGGGGGGTGGCCAATGCTTTGTTACTTCATATGGAAAAACTGGTCTAAGATTTTATGACGACATTTAGGGAAGGGGTGAAGTCGTTTATGGATAGCCCCTTAAGTCAATCAAACAATAGACTTTTATAAATTAATAAATAGGAATACATAATTGTAATTGAAGCAAAGTAAAGGCGGGAAACATTTATCTTATCTTGGATATACAGACGCTCCTTCTATGCAGAAGATAATTGCGTCCACAGACCATGAGAGATGATCTGTTGGCAAGTGATGCAGCGGTCACAGGCCACGGCTATAGGGGTTCCACGCATTACCCCAGCCGCCTAACTATTGTCTAGTTAGGTACCCATTCAGAGCTGGGTGACTCGGGGACTCCTCAGGCCCCGGGAACAAATCCTCGCCTTCGCGTGGATTCGAACTCGTGACCATCGGTATGACAGTCGAGCGCGCTACCTCTCGACCTCCACGTCACACCACGTATTTTTACCATTGCATGCAATATTTATGTAAGCAGTAATAAAAGACGCCGCATAAAATGATATACCTTTAAATTATACACATTTAAAATGAACACGCAAGATACTTTTTTTTAAAGGCTACAAGAAAGTTACTCAGGTGGCAGGTCTACCCCCCCCCCCCCCAAACCTCGAGGCAACACATATTCAAAACAAAACAAAAAGTACAAATTAATATGTTTTTATTTTGTATTTATAGATCAATTATTTTTATACTAGTATGTATGCATATTCATACATTTACTTTACTAACTTTCATAATAGAAAAATCGTGTATTATGCTATCAAAATGTCAAATTATTTGTAATATCTTGTTCTATGATCAATATTGCAAGTCATTGTCGAACGAAGATAATTTTTTTTATCAACTTCAGTTTGGAGAAGCTACTTTCACAGCTAGCAACACTGATAGCAAATGTTGATAACATTCTTAGCAAAATTACAATTTTTCTGTTGGGTACATAATTTGCCAATCTATACCGTTGAATAAAGTTTAATAAATAAAAGGGTCTTTCCCCTCCTTTTTCTAACGTAATGCCTTTTTAGTGGTGTAAAAACCGGGATCCTTTTTCTTTCAATATTGACATTTTCTTTATCAATGTCGAAACAGTGATTTATTTGATGTGCGAATTCTTCATTTAGTAGGTTACATGATATTGTATACGAGTATTCACTTGCAAGGATATGCACCTGATCAAAGCGTTCTTTTATTTTATTTTAAACTAGAGGCAAGTACCCGGCTTCTCACGGGTTTTAAATGAGGTTTTCTGCAGAAGCGTACTATACTGTTTATTTGCATGAAGTAAAAGTGTACATTTATCTTAAAGCAGGTCAAATACAATTGCCTATCAGAAAAGCATAATGTCTGCAATTCCGTACCAGCAATCCCAAGACTCTGGCACACCAGCTAAGACTGCACCATGGTGGTTGAGTAAATAACAACTTTCTGAATTCCCGTTATTCCAAATAGTAGAATTAAAGATTTTCAATGTTTATATAGCTTATATGAGTAAAAAAAACAACAACAACACTATATTTGGGCACCAGGCTCCCAATAAGTGTTATAAATATTTTTTTCGCTTGTTACCATCGCAGAAGTGTACTCATTAACTTTCGAAAATTTCATGTTTCTACCTACTCGGACATAGGAGAATTAGTGGTTTTTAAATTTTATAAACGCCAGCCCCACATGAGCAGGAGTTTAAAATTTTTTCTTTGTTAATTTTCGTCGTGAGTGCCTCCTCAACAAATTTCCAAACTTTTATGTTTCTACCGTCACCGAAAATTAGAGAATACGTGATGAGTCTGTTTTATATCAGAACAAATACATTTGGGCCCCGGCCCCCAGGGGAGTGTTTTCTTTTTACTCCTCTTAGCATAGCGGGTATGTACTGCACAATTTCCCAAAGTATCATGCTTCTACCTAAACGGGAAATAGGAGAATTAGTAATTTTCACTTTTTATATCTCTCATATAAAGAAGAAATCTACATTGGGCCCCGGACCCCTTAGAGAGATAATTTAAATATTTTTTCACCTGTTACCAGAGGCGTCGCTAGGGTTGGTGTCACCCGGGGCGGTAGCTTATGGTGTCACCCCTTCACGACTTTCAAGGGGCGTCCATAAATGACGTCACGCGACGTTGCCGATTTT
>MUZC01004729.1:231457-243702 GCA_002072015.1 Radix auricularia | reverse complement strand
CCCTCATAACCCCCTCCCACCTCCCCCTCATGACACCTTACACTCCTTTACACACCCTTTAATTTTTTTTGGTTTTTGCACTGCACCAAAAAAAAATTTCCTTTAAATTCCCATTTATTTATTAGGCTCTATTGCACAAATTAACGTTATATCGTTTGAATGATAATGTCTTTACGCGTTGATCAGACAACCCTTATAAATTAGTTACGCCTTTGATTTTCAGTACTTAAATATTAAAATTCTGACGGTAGAGCTACCCCTGTACAATCAAAACCCCACGATCCCATGCCCATCAACTTACGCGTGTGAAATCACTAAATGCAAGTACTGTAGTCTATTCCCGAATCCTATAATTATTTAGGGCGTACTGTGTTAAACGAAACAATTCAAAACTTAAGGTAAACAAAAAAACCCTCTCTCGTTCCCCGAATCTCTACCGACTTCCAGCACACTCCTGTCAGACGATGCTGAGCTCGCCTGCTCCATAGACACAAAACCGACGCGGGACGAACGAGTGTGAGTGTGAGTGTGAGCAGGACGGCCAGTACAATACTACCACGAACGGTCTGCCCAGCTGTTCTCCGTTAAATCATGGCGTGGAATTCTGAGACGGGCCGAGCACATTTTAAAGAGCTTCTATATGTGTGTTAACTACCAGGACTCGCCATTAGGTTAGAGATGAGTGCATGTTGTGTCTAACAACGTGTAGTGAAGTGAAGTGGTGTGCAGGGCTATAATAAGTGTGTTATATATCTTGGTGCTGTAGCGATGATGTTGACGTGTTGACTTTTTTTTTCTTGGAAGCGTGTATTTCATCGACACGTGTATACATTATTAATATACCTTTCGTTTTGGTTAAGGTGCGATAACAACCGTAACTGAGTTTTAAAAAATAATACAACTAAGCAAAGAATAACTAATAATAATAAACTCGTTTGAAAAATTGCGAATGAAAATCGAATGAATGTATTTGGGTTAAGATCAAAGATACATTCAAATATTTTTGGCAGTGAACAGATGATACAAGTATTGGGATATTTAGATAAAAATGTTCATGGAGGAGAAATAATCAGCAGTCTACAAACAAAAACAACCTGCTTGTGGGTTATAGGAATTCATATTTGGTCTGAGAATTAGACCTCACTACCTTTGAGTGCTAAATCCAATAGTTGCAAGAAATTTTAACCAGGATTATAGTAGATCTTGAAGGATTATAAGACACACATGATTATAAGGCCACCAAGATTATAAGACTAGGAATATACGCCAAACAAGATTAAAAGACCACCAGGAGTACACTATAGCTAAAGGCTATAGGACTAGAAGTATTACGGTCCCAGCGGATTATAAGACTCCAGGAATATGTTTCTCCTGGATGCCAGGGGTCTCTACAAACACGCAGCTACAAGGATCGTCGGATCAACTAATGATCTCTCGCTCCCAGTTGTGCCGGTGAGCTATTTATATTTGACTATTTAAAAGAAACCAAATTCTGTTGCTTTCACAAACGAATTACTCCCCTTGTCTGTTTAAAAAAAACTTTTGCCTATCTACTAGACTGGGAAGGGGAAGCTCCATTTTAGGTATCGGATCCCTAAGGGATTTTATGAAATTTTACTGAAAGTAAAGGCAGAATCACCGAGCTATAGCAGAGTTTTTTTAATATATTTTTTTTATTATATAAAAATCGAGGAAGTGGATGGGAGAAATCTTGACCCGCCCGTGTTTACCACAAGTACCAGGCAGCCCAGATTACTGATTACTGGCAACCCAGGCCCACAATAGAAATTATTTTAGATGCATGAGGCCAAACTTTAACTGCCAGCTACAATTATATGTGTGTTTGTTTGCGTATATGTGTGTATGTGTTTGTATAAATTGTGTGTTATCATAAATTCATTTTACTGAAGTAAATATTAGGGGCCGTCCATAAAGTACGTCACGCTATTTTTGACAATTTTTAACTCCACCCACCCCCCTCTGTCACAAATCTCGGGACCCCCCCCCCCCCCCCCCCCACCCCCCCCCCCCCCCCCACCAACCACCTCTTCTCTCCNCTTTCGTTCAAAAATATATTTTTTTATTAACAAAATAATTAAAATTTAACACAAAACACCGTGACGTCACACATGGCCGGACACCCCTCTCCCTTGTCACAAACTGTCACACTTTCTTACCCCCCCCTCCCCCGGTGCGTGACGTACTTTATGGATGGTCGGCCCCTTATTAAATAATAATAAAATAACGGCAGACTCAAATATACTGTTTCTCTTCACTCTACTAAAATTTAACTACCTATTGTTTCATGCGCTATGAGCCTTCGGTTAGTACTGAGGGTATCAGTACAGTAGAAGTCAATATATATTATTGTTATAATTTTGAAGGGTTATCAGTATTTTTGTTGAACTTGAATGTAGTCTGGCTTTTTATGAAATCGGTTAAATATGATTAGAGTACCAGTACTGGATTGTTGTCAGGATAATCTCCATCCATGCGACTCTTCTTGCATAATTGAGTCTCGCTGCCAGGGGCGTTAAGTGGCTACTGACAAAGCAAATCGGAGTGGGTGTAGCTATTTCTCCGCCCGCCTGTTACTATGATGAACCGATGGGGGAAAAGGTCACCGTCAAGTTTGAATTAAAAAAAAACAACAACACAACACAACATTCGTCCCTACGCAACCCCTCCCTAAATTCGTACCCCGCTGCCACCAACTTTTTGAATCATCAGTAGGCCTAAGAAAATTAGCGGGCTTTGAAAATGAACTAATTGCCTTGTTAGTTTTAGGTTTGGGCTAGTAGTGACGATAGCGACAGGATGGGTGGAGATGTTTGAGTGGAGATGTTTGAGTGGAGATGTTTGAGTGGAGATGTTTGAGTGGAGATGTTTGGGAGATGCGAGCGGGATGGTAATGTTAAGGGTTTCCAATAACAATTAGTGAAATCTCTGGCCTTAATTTACTCCAGGTGGAAAAAAAAATCTTCTGCCAACATTGTTGGTTACGAATGACGTACTTCCGGTATATCGCCAGTCCTTTCATTAAATTGAACTTTGAACTTTGACCCTGTCTAGCACATGTCGTTTGATCCGCGTGTCTTGTTTGTCAAAAATTATAATCAGTGCTAAGGACGAGGTCTAGAAAAAAAAAATCTCCCTTGGCAAAACTTGATATAGGCACGGAGAAAAGTCATAATATGTTTTTTGTAACAAAATGATCCCATTGGGTCTGTGTCACTCTCCCCTCTCTCTAACGCTTTTCACGGAGCGATTCTTAAGGTTTAATCCCAGACTTTGAAGCTCTGGCATCCGCAAAACAACAATCATACCAATGAATCGGTTTGGCAAGATAAAAGCAACTAGGGCACTTTAGAATTTAATCTCATAAGGGGGCATCCATATGTTACGTACCCAATGAGGGGGGATTGGTTGTTAAATTAACGGGATTTTTATACGGATACTTACAGGGAGGATAGGTGGTCTCGACCAATTTTCCCCCCATTAGGTTTTTTGCTCCGTGTGCAAATTTGCACACAGTTGCTGCAGGGTAATTCTAAACCACTTCGCGGTGTCGGTCAGATAAATGCGGAGCCGCGACGCCGCGCAGCAGCTTAAAGGTAACATTGATCTACACGGATTGTGTACGTAAGCACATTAAATTTAATTTGCATAAATACCTAGCCTAGTAACCTACACCGCTCAGACTTCAAACGGCATTCAAGACATACTGAATGAAACAGTAATGTTTTGTAATTTAATGCGAACGAGATTCTGAACATTTAATCACATGGAAGTAATTAGCATTTGATTCAGACCAAAAGTGCATACATTACTAAATTATATTCAACTGATTTATTATAATATTTCCATTTATTGAAATTAGTAGAAGTTTCACTTGCGCCCACCTTTGCCTCAGCCGTTATATGTACATAACGGCAGTGGGTTCACCAGGGTTGGTATCGCCCAGGGTGGTAGCTAATGGCTCATGGTGTCACCCCCTTACGACTTAACCCATGTACCTCCTCCGTGTCTTCTAGTGCCAAATAACGGGAACATGCAGAGTTTTATATTTTGGTGTCACACGGTGCGGTCCGCACCACTTGCTATCATTTTGGTGTCACACGGTGCGGTCCGCACCCCTTGCTATCATTTTGGTGTCGCACGGTGCGGTCCGCACCACTTGCTATCATTTTGGTGTCGCACGGTGCGTTCCGCACCACTTGCTATCATTTTGGTGTCACACGGTGCAGTCCGCACCACTTGCTATCATTTTGGTGTCACACGGTGCGGTCCGCACCACTTGCTATCATTTTGGTGTCGCACGGTGCGGTCCGCACCACTTGCTATCATTTTGGTGTCGCACGGTACGGTCCGCACCACTTGCTATCATTTTGGTGTCACACGGTGCGGTCCGCACCACTTGCTATCATTTTGGTGTCGCACGGTGCGGTCCGCACCACTTGCTATCATTTTGGTGTCGCACGGTGCGGTCCGCACAACTTGCTATCATTTTGGTGTCACACGGTGCGGTCCGCACCACTTGCTATCATTTTGGTGTCACACGGTGCGGTCCGCACCACTTGCTATCATTTTGGTGTCACACGGTGCGGTCCGCACCACTCGCTTTCCACCGTAAACGCGACACCGTTTGTAATTTTTCTTCTTTAAATTGTTGTCTTAGAGTAACTTACTAATTAACTAGGGATGGTGATCCGTATAATAAAAGACACCAATGATATTACAGACAAACAAACAAGCACCAAACAAAACAAACAAACAAACAAAAAAAAAAAAAAACAACAACAAACGAACAAACAAACTATAGAGAGTAAAACTTATATGGTACGAAATTGTGACTTTTTGCGTACGTAATATATGGATGGCTTCTAAGGTCTTGTTATGTTGTTCGTCCGTCGTTATCGACTAGTACCATTCCCGACACCTTATCTATGTGCTCAGATTTCTTGGCGTGTTCGTTGGTGGAATACAAGACCGATATTATAACCGAAAGTTACGTTCACATTTTGGGCAAGATGTCATAGGGATGTCATTAAGTATTAGGAGGGTTTAGTCTAATTAGATGTAGTCAAGGAGTTGGTTCACATGTTGGGCAAGATGTGATAGGGATGTCATTAAAAGTTATTTCGCCCCGTAAATAAAATTGGAGTCGACTTTATCAGCTTAACGCACCGCCTTGCTCTTGGTTATAGTCGTTATCTAACGCTTTACTTTGTAGAAGAGATCTTAGCAGTAGTAAAATCCCGTGTTGAGAGGTGGGGGCTTTATAGCGTAAAATAATTTTTCATAATGACCCCACCCCTATGGCGGATTAAGGGGGGGGGGCTGAACGGGCTAAAGCCACGGGCCCCCGACGGTTTAGGGGCCCCCAAACGTTTTATATTTGATAATAAAAGTGTACAAAAGTTTGCACGAACCCTTGAAAATATAATAAATTAATTAATACTATATATACAACTTATCGCGTTCAGACATGCTAGTATTGATAGTATCTAATAATCGAAAAACTTTAATTGATTCACTTCGCATGATATAAAATATAGTTTATATTTTTAAAATTTCCCATATTCGAGAAGTTCCGCTGGCCGTGTGGGTATAGTACATGCTCGTGGGGCTACCGGTGTCGGGTTCCATTCCCAGCAAGGGCATATTTTTTTTTCTTTTCACACTCAATTATAACTACCGCGAACACATCAAACAGTTATTTCTTCGTGTTCGTTTTTTTTTTCATTATTAAAATTTAGTTACAGTCTTATATTAGCTGTTAACAATCATTTTATTTTAAGAATGCTAGCTGGATAGGGCCCCCGTTTGATTGCAGCCCAGGGCCCCGTGCAGTCTTAATCCGCCCCTGCCCCACCCGCCCTCAAGTCTTGCCATTTGCATGCCTAATTTGACCCCCCCCCCTACGCTTCTTTACTTTCAGAGCTGGTGATTGATGTTGCCAACTCACTGGAATAATTTTTTAAGGACCAGCATTGGCAGTTAATAATTATTATAGGGAGGATTTTCTTTAGAATGCCAACTTGGCAAACGTGTTAAAAATTATTTTAGGTTAAATTATAATATCCATTGTGAATGACTATACCTGATTAAAGTATAAAAATTTATTCTAAAGGCGATTGAAATCGTATGATTTAGGATTTTATAATTTGCTACTTTTGATCATATTCGATATTAGCGACAACAAAACTGTTTGAAAGTCTAGTTTTCTTGGGCTTGAACTTTAAAAAAAGTTAAAATGTTTTGTATTATTTATTTTAATTCATTCTCAAGTCTCATGTGTCTTAATGCAGGGGTCGGCGACCTTTTGAAGCGGTATAGCCACAAGTATGAACGCCACGTACCTTATTTTAAAGTGGAGCACACCCACACTCTCACTCACCAACACTTGAACAAACAGAACGTGTTTTGTAGAAATACCGCAGAAACAAGATCGTATTACCAAGGGACGTAAGTCTCAAGAAAAAGATAACGTCGATTACCGTACGTGTCGATGCTCCCTCTGCTGGAGATAACTTGAGGAACTCTCTGGGATTGGGGGTGAATAAATAATGGAGTACGATAGGAGAGGTGCAGTATTATTAATATTGTTTATGTTGATACTTTTTATTGTGAATATGAATACAAGTGACATGAATCATACAAGTGACATGAATCATACAAGTTACATGAATCACATAAGGGTCATGAATCACACAAGTGACATGGATCATACAAGTGACATGAATCATACAAATGACATGAATTAAGTGACATGAATCACACAAGTGACATGAATCACACAAGTGACATGAATCATACAAGTGACATGAATCACACAAGTGACATGAATCATACAAGTGACATGAATCATACAAGTGACATGAATCACACACGTGACATGAATCACACAAGTGACATGAATCATACAAGTGACATGAATCATACAAGTGACATGAATCATACAAGTGACATGAATCATACAAGTGACATGAATCATACAAGTGGCATGAATCATACAAGTGACATGAATCATACAAGTGACATGAATCACACAAGTGACATGAATCACACAAGTGACATGAATCACACAAGTGACATGAATCATACAAGTGACATGAATCACACAAGTGACATGAATCACACAAGAGACACTCATTAAGAGACTGTCAACATATTCTTGCAATAATGTTCTGTACAGAAGGAGCGTCTGTAACATATAAGATAAGATAAGATAGGATGTAGCCATGATGCCAACAATGCGTTAATCTCTCCTATCACAATTGTATGTCATTTAGAAAATCTGGCTGTTCTACTCATTTAAAGACTGGGTGGGAGGAGGTGCGGACATGACGTAAAGACGACGTTTCATGTCATAAAAAATTGCATTTTGTGAATCGAATGTTGAATGCATTTTGCTAATTAGTCTTACTTTCTTTCTTTCTTTGACTTATCGATTTGAAGCAGAGGTGTAGCTATGGTTGGCACCACCGGGTGCGGTTAACGCACGTGGGGGGGGGGGGCTCCTTTTCCTCATGCTAATTTAACTTCACAAGGGGAACGTGGGAAAAGTAATGGAAGTTAAAAAGGTATAAGCATAAGAACTGTAACAACGTTAGCTAAGTTGTAGAAATTTTTACTTTAGTTTATAGAAACAACAAATTAAAAAAACTCGAATTAGTATTTAAACGCAATTTCCAACAAAGAATATCCGATTTTTTTTTTATTCTAGGGAAATCATTTTAGATAAGATCTACATGAAAATTCAATTCAAATAATTAATTCTGAAACTAAACACAAAATGACGTCATATCCCATCACGCTACATCACACCAGGAAGGTGTCAATATAATGCGCACCGCGCAACAATCTAAAATTAGCATTCAAAAAGCGGGAAAATTCCATTAACTATCATTCTAGATTCTAGATTACATTAAAAGTCATTTCAAATCAATAATTTTGAAACTAAACAAAACAATTGGTATCTACAAATTACTGCTAAAATTACGGGAATCGAAAGAAAAGATATTTTTTAAAAATCCTTTTCCAAGATTGTTCTAAATATATATATTTTTTTTTTGATTTTCTAAGAAATCCAGTAAAACTTTTCGTGTTTTTTTTTTGGCCCGTGCACATCCTTGGGACCTCCCTAACATATTTGCAAAAAGGGCCGAATCTGGTTTGGTTCAAGGGGAGTTGCTGTTCAAAGCTCTAAAGACTGGCCATACATTTCGAATCTATAAACGTTAAAAACAAATATTATTTCCTAATAGAGAGCCAGAAGCATGTCAACCACTTGATCAAAATCAGTCACAATAAAATTACTTTCTATTTATCATTTAACCAAATCTGAAAGCCATGAATGTCTCACGGTGGATCATGAATAGGGCTGTTCAAAATTTAAATTTTTAAATTTTGGACGGATTTTCGAAGTGAACCTAATTTGTAAAAATGGCCGGATACCGGACTTGCCGGAGCTGAAGCTGAAATCCGGTACACCCCTTATCGTGAGACGTGAATAATTCTTGATAAGCCAGAATGTTTAAAAACCCTGCACAGATAACGACACAAATATTTAAAGAACGAAATGAAGGCTTAGCGAGAATTTTTGAAGAGATTTTAGGACGTGCTAAAAGTATTTTACATTATAGCTTATACAAAAGAAATGAAATATGGGGTACCGAGCCCCAAATCAGAGAATATTTTGCATTCAGCTGCCAACAATATTTGAATATGATTTACCAAATGCATGTGTATTAAGTATTTTCTAGCTTTATCCCCCAATGCTATAACTATGTCAACCAATGTTTTATGTAGCTCATATAAAGAATATGAAAGAATGTGTGTGGCGTTTTTTTATTACGAGTCATCACTCCGTGTAAAATTTTATAAGAAAGAATGCACAGAAAGAGTGGATATTATGATTTTAGAGCCTACCTAATTCTTTATAATCTTTTGTCTTATAGTTGATCAGGTTTGTGTTTAATTAAATTGGTCTCATTCCTTTCCACCCGGTACAAAATGTATCCCAATTGCTCATGTAAGTCAAAACACCATCACATGCCACTGATACCACGCGGTTATGTGAAGTTTCAGGCACCTCTAGTTTCGATTCTTCTCTTTTATCTAATACGGACGTTCATCCTATACAAAACGCTATTTCGTCCTATGCTTATCCCTGGGTTTCATCTAGTAATTTTTTTTTTTATAAATAGAGTTGTAAATGTTGATGGTGTTTTGGTTTACCTGGTTTGAATAGGTCACCAATTCCATGCTCAAATTCCAGACGGGAAGAACAAGAATCTGCATGCGTTTGTTCTTGCATAAAAAGGGGTTTTTATCCCTATCTGAGGGTTATATTAGCTATCTTTGTGTTCTATTTCTAAGTTAGAGAATTAATTGCCTTCACGCTATTTTTATACCATTTTAACCTCCTCCCTGTCACAAATCTCCGACACCCCCCCCCCCCCAAAAAAAAAAAAACCCCCCAAAAAAAAAAAAAAAGTATGTCACACTTTCGAACCAACATTTTTTTAAAAAAATTAACAAATAATTCAAATTTTATCTAAAACATGCGTGAAGTCACAAACTATCACACTTTCTAACACTCCTCCCCTCCTCCAGAGCGTGACGTACTTTAAGGACGGCCCCTTAAGTATTATTACTACATTCTGGTTTACGAAGGCTATGAGTGATACTTTTTTTTTTCAAAATTCATAAAATGTATGCGAAATAAACGCAAACGCACTACAATCTTTAAAAAAGACAATCATTAAAAATTAAAACAGCAGAGCCAAGCTCAAACTAATCTTTTTATTAAATAGGGTACTTCATTTCTAAAACAGGAAAACGTCATAGCTCATTTCGTAATGTTCTTTTGTTTAGATTACATTTTAGCGAAACAAAGTTTTGAGGCATAAATACAGTCAAATCACTATGTTCTCAAAATTGTTAACATTAGTAAAATTACGAAATTGTTATTTATTTTGCAAGTCCCATAAGATGTCTTAAATTAACGAAGAATTAAAAATTAGCTGATGAGATCAATCATTCTCAATATGCCTCCATTCACGTATTGACTCGTATCTTTTATTATTTTTTTTATGAGTTTGTCCTTACAAAAGATAAATTTAGATAAAATATCTCTATTAATAGATTTCCGCCATATTATGAACATCCCTATACAGTTGAATCATGAATGTACTTCTAACATTATCATAACATTTCTTTCAATGGGTTTAATTTATTATAGCAAATAGGAAGACAACCTTCTAATTAAACACCCGGATTAGGTTGTTGTTTTTTCTTCCACATCTGGGCCTTTGAAGATACTCGTCATTTCCCCGGTAAGAATAAGATTTCAAAGAAAAATGGTAAATCGGATCGTATTTTAGGTGGTGAGAAGTTGCTAAGGACGCCACTGCAACGGCACATGTGTTCCGCAGCAAAGGAAGGAAACACGTAAATAAAACATTGTTGACAATCATGAAGTTCAGAAAGCATTGTCTTAATATAGTGTATGCTCATACTCATTAAAAGTTCACTGAATAGTTATGATTAGGGCAGTTATCGATTAATTTAAATTTAATCGTTAACTTTTGAAAAATACCGAATAATTAAAGGATAATTTTGACTGAGCTAAAAATAAGATGTATGACGTCATTAAACTGAAAATTTCAAGGGAAGTAACAAAAAACAGGCATTTAACAATTTAAAAAAAAAAAGAAATATAATTAGTTCAATGTCAATGAATTCAAATTTTGTTATTTAAGTAAAAACAATTTTTAATTTGTTATATCATGTTCCTTATAAAAAGAGATTATTTTTTAAGTTTACACTTTAAAAATCTCTTTAAAAAAAAATTGAGAAGTTTGTAAGTAAAAAGCAAACTATTAGTAATTATAAAAAATTAATCCTCTATTAATAAATTGTAGCGTTTATTTCACATATAATCATCCATTTTAATCGCTATTTTAAAATTTTTACTGATTAATCGAGAAATTAATCGTAAATTTCCACAGCCCTAGTTATGATCTTTGATTATATATATATATATATAATTCGTAAGAATTCTAGACAAGCAAGACGTGTCAAGGTATGAGAATCACTGTCACTGAGTTTATTGTGAGTTGTTGTGAAAAATGTTTTGAAATATCTTATCTTATCTTAGATATACAGACGCTCCTTCTATGCAGAAGATAATTGCGTCCACAGACCATGAGAAATGATCTGTTGGCAAGTGATGCAGCGGTCACAGGCCACGGCTATAGGGGTTCCACGCATTACCCCAGCCGCCTAACTATTGTCTAGTTAGGTACCCATTTGGAGCTGGGTGACTCGGGGACTCCTCAGGCCCCGAGAACAAATCATCACTTTCGTGTGGATTCGAACTCGTGACCATCAGTATGACAGGCGAGAGCGCTACCTCTCGACCACCACGGACATTTGAATGTCACGCCATGACTTTTAAGAGTTCGCCCAGGGGCTATAAATAGTGTAGTGTGTGTGTGTCCAGGACGTCAGAGGCTAGTGTGTGGTGGACGAGAGGACGATGTGGTGATAGAGAGTGTTGGTCCTACGTGTTATCGAGGTGGCTCGAATATTGTGACGAACGGAGCCTCTTTAAGCCTGTGATGGGTGATACTGGATGGCTGTATTGACTCCATTGTACTTATGCAGATCGTGTAGTAGTGAAGGATTATCTATACGTGTATTACTACCACAATAAAGAACGTATTATTATTGACAAGAGTTCTGTCTTAAGTGCAATCCAGAACCCAGAACGCAACAAGACGCATGCAAACAAGATTGACAAGCAAGCAAGCAAATACTCCCTTCCCTTTCCTTCCCATCGTTGGTATAGAGACACGCGCTCTGCGGCTGAGCTACCACCTCCCCTCCTGCACCATCCTCGTTTGAACCACGTTCACAATTCGTTCTTATTTCTTCACTAGATTGTGCCAGGCGCCGTGGCGCCTGCGGCGCCCCCTTTTTTTGGGCGCCTACGGCGCCAACCTTTTTTTTAAAGACCAACTAACTTGTCCTTTTTTGATAAATACGAATTATTAAACTTTATGAAATGTACGCAAAGTATTTATTTAATAATAATAATAGGGGTTGTATTTTGCGTACCGATGCACACTTAAACAATGACGTCATCATATTAAATATTTTTACAGCGCTCATCAAAACACGATTTTTCAACTAAACTAACTGCTGTAGACTGTCGTACATCGCTCCTCAGCGTT
>MUZC01004729.1:177520-217465 GCA_002072015.1 Radix auricularia | reverse complement strand
ACCACATAGTTTGTCAGAGACAGGCCCATAAACACCACATATTTTGTCAGAGACAGGCCCATAAACACCACATATTTTGTCAGAGACAGGCCCATAAACACCACATATTTTGTTAGAGACAGCCGCATAAACACCACATATTTTGTCAGAGACAGGCCCATAAGCACCACATATTTTGTTAGAGACATCCCCATAAACACCACATATTTTACCAGAGACAGCCGCATAAACACCACATATTTTACCAGAGACAGGCCCATAAACACCACATATTTCGAAAAGTAATTCTGTGAGAGCCATACATTAGGTTTATAACTAAATATTCCAAGTAAATGTGTGCGTGCATTTTGTGTAACTACAACACTAAAAGTCAATAATTATGTCTCTGAATTCTTTTAAATAACATTTCTATATTTCTAATGCAATTAATATGTAGATCAAAGTAATGTGAATAAACTTTTGTTTAATAAGTGAACATTTAGGGGCTGTCCATAAAGTACGTCACGCTATTTTTAATCATTTATAACTCCCCCCCCCCCGTCACAAAACGTCACAAAACTGAGGGAAAGGAATGGTGGGGGACAATTGTGCGTATTAATGATTGAAAAAGGAGGCTCATTATTATTATTATTAATTTGTTTGCCTATAGAGTACATATAAAGACTTATAGAGCGCTATCTGAAGTACTCTGCATTTTCCAACAGCAGGTTGTAAAACAGAAAGAGTTAGACGCCAGCAGATAAAATCTTAGTTTTTTCTATTTATTTATTTTTTTTACGTGGACGCTAGGAGCGTTTTGATAGGAGTTCTCTCTCTTTTTTTTTTTTTTAAATTTAAGGCTAGACTTGAACAGAACAACTAGGTCAGTCGGTTACCCTGAGTGAGAGTGAGGTGAGCATGGATTCCAGTCAAGATACAACACACAAGTGCAGTTATTTCGTTTGACATCAAAATACACGTATTACACATATTAAATAAAGTTATAGAATTGATAGAATTGGAAATGGTGGCCAAAGCCCTTCGGCTATTTCAAATCGCTTTTTACTTAGAGTCCAATATTACAACCAATACTACACCAAATAGTCCAATACTACACCCAATAGTCAAATACTACACCCAATAGTCCAATACTGTACCAAATAGTACAATACTAAACCCAAAAGTCCAATACTACACGCAATAGTCCAATACTAGTTACTACACCCAATAGTCCAATACTAGTTACTACACCCAATAGTCCAATACTAGTTACTACACCCCATAGTCCAATACTACTTTTTAGCGCATTTTCGAGAAGTCGAATGCGCTATTGCACCCGTTTTGTCCGTCCGTCTGTCATCACCCTAGATCTCAGCAACCATAAGTCCTAGACCCATGATGTATATATGTTTTTTGTATGTCCTGACCTGCCATTTGTGCATCAACACTCAGTTACTCGATCCGTTAAAAAAAACCCGTTAAAACTACCAAAAAACATTGCGAATCGAGAGATAACACTGGCGCAGGCAACGGCCGCCATTGCCGGAAGTCTTAGTATTATCAAAAGTATTAGTTTTTTTTTGTTGACGTCATTAGAATATGTGTAAAAGTTTAGAGAGTTTTACGTCATCATTTGTGGTGACTTCAATCAAGATCTTAGCGGCCCAGGGGCAGAAATTGAAAACTTTTTCGAAACAAGCTTCAACATTCAACTACTTTCACCAAGATTGGCAACCACGATCTATCAAACAACAATTGACGGAGTATTTGGGCGATTAGCTGATTACAATTTAGAATGTTTCATTTATGAGTCCTATTTCAGTGACCACAAACCACTTGTAGTTAGATTAAAGAGAAAATAAAAAAAATTTTAAAATGTAAAGAAATGACTTTTAAATAAAAAAATTTTCAGGTATATTCATTACACAAGAAAATTCATAAAAATATGTGTAAAATCTAAACACAATTACTGATAACTACATAATGCTGATATCTAACATAAGTACTGATACATAATACGAAAATGCGCTAACACGTCCTGAGTTCCAAAAGGGACCAGGCTTAACGTGATTTTTTTATACTACACTCATATTCCGACGTCATTTCTAACGTTTAAAATAGTTTAAAAATATAAGGATTGCTTATTTTAAGATGACACACCTGAACCTTGACTTGCATGAGTCTCACTGTTATGTCACGTTATATCAATAGGAGTGTCCCAGTCCCAAAGAATAACACTGTACTCACGGCATCAAATGTTACAGAAAGGTATCACCCATTCACCCCGTTTAATACATGTTCCATTAAAAAAAATAAAAAATCTAATACTAATAAAAAGAGCCACATAGGCCTACTCTTAATCTGATTGGTGATAAGCCGTTGTTGGGCAAGGTAACTTAATATTATATTAAGGGCTGCCACTCCGGAAGACTAAACATCAACAAATTACTCATGTTTATCCTTCTCTTAACAACCGGGACATTGTTCTCACCGGAGGCGGGACTGGCACACGTAAATATGCTCTATGTCTAAACCGTTAACCTATTTGTTTCAAAGTTGTTACCATTACTGAGAGTATCACCAATATTTTTTTTTAAACTACATACCGGCTACTGTGAAACGAGAACTCTCTAACGTGCACGTATCCCCAACGGATTTACTCTGCTTGTACTCCCATAGCCATAGTGATAGCCACGCTATCAGGCTCTCAAAGTCTGAGCTGCTCAAGTGATGAAAGAATCACCATTTGATTGTGGGGCACGGGGGTGGGGTGCGCCAAGGTACAGGGGTGTGAAAATGACGCTCACGTTGTATATGATAGTGAGTGAGCAAGGTTAATATATTAATTTATCTGTAAGGGTGTGGGGTAAGGGGGGCATCGGGCGAAAAAATATCATATCCTAACTTCGCTTCTTTATTAAATTACATAAACATTGTGGGCTAATGCGCGCGCACACAGACACACACATTACATAATGGGGGTAGATGATGGGTATTTGCTCTAGGTTAGCTCTATAGTCTAAGGAAGCCATTGCTATCGTGTGACTAAAAATACACAATAAGTTCTGTGTACAGACGCAGGGCCGGCTTTAGGGTATTGGAGGCCCTAGGCGAAGAGAATTTGGTGGCCCTAAATGTAATAGAAAAATAATTAATAAAATCGGAAAGAATAAAATTTGACAATTTATTTTTTAAAAAAACTACCTGTATTTATATCTAAATCAAAATATAACTTAAATTTATACAAATTGTAACAAACATATTGGTACAGATGTCGTGAACGAGGGGTCGGGAAACTATGGTTCCCGAGCCAGATAAGGCGCTTTTGATGGCTGCATCATGTTCAATTATATTTTTTTTTTCTTCAGTCGTCTTTGATCTACATATTTATTACATTTTTAAAAAATTATCTAAATCACCTATATGTGAAAATATAAGACGCTGGAAATACAATATTATCCCTGCAACAAGCAGTGTTTGCATTTGAAAACAAGCTAGAACTCTTCATCGGCGACATTGAAACAGGGCGTCTACTACACTTTGAAAAACTGGGAGAGTACAAAGAAACATGCACATCAAGTGACTCCGTTTCTCAATATTCAGCAGCTAGCAGGCTCAATGTCTAATCTCCTGCAGTCATTTAAAGCGCTGTTAGGAGAATTTTGCGAACGCAACAGTCTTGATAAGTCCATTACCCATCCACACGAATTTGTAGTGGATAGCACTGACCTGTGTTGCATCCCTGGTGTCTCCTTCAGAGATTTTGAGCTCCAAGCTGCTGACCTGAAGGCCTCAGACATATGGGTGAATAAGTTCAAGTCACTGAAAAAAGACGTGGAAAGACTTGCAAGACCGCAAGCACAGTTAGCGAGCCAACACACTTGGGCAGAAATGAAAATCTTCAGCACGCAAACCAGCTGATTTTCAAAACTTAAAAACGCTTCCCAGTGGTGTAGCTAGGAATTTGTAGGAGTTTGGGGTTCGGGGGGCTTACGTTAGCGTAATATTTAATTTTTTTTAAAAAAATTCGGACACTAATAAAGTGGGGGTCCAAGGAGACTTTCTAATTGTGTCCCAATCCCACCTCAAATAGCTACGCCACTGTCGCTTCCTGTCATACACCACACACAGCAGCGAGTGTGTGTTGTACTAATTGTTTGGCTCTACGCATGCATGCGAGAAGTCTTTCTCACATCTAACGAACATTTAGACCAACAAGCGATCACGTTTAACCGATGGAAGTCTCAAAGCCTGCATGAAGCTTAACCTCGCCACGTATCAACCATGCAGACTAAAGCAATCTGCAAAGCCGTGTAGCACCATTATTCGCATTAACGGCAACAGCATAACAATGTAATTTAAACGAATTCAGACATATAATTATTGTTCATTTCGTGTTTAATTTACACAACATGCACACATTTACTTGAATTTTTTAGTTTTAAACATAATGTATGGCTTTTGCAGAATTACTTTTCAAAAAGTTTTGTGTCAATGGCTCTCTCAGACAAAAATTTTCCCGTGCCCTGTCATAGACCTCCAACGAAAATCAACTTTTCGTGTTTTGATGGCAGCAAAGTCTGCAACACATTGTGAATAATCCAGAGACTGGGTGATATCTCGTTTGATAGATATCATTACCAAACTGCTCAGGCGCTCCTGCATCTAGTCGTTCACAAATAGTTTGTTTTTTTTAAAAAAAATATTTTTGTAGTAATTTCAACTTGGAAAAAATTCTTTTCCCCGATACAATAGTAATCGGAATTGGTCAATGCTATACGAAGAGCAAGGATTAATAGCATCTTCAAATAAACTTTATAATGCTCAAGGTCTAAATCGATAAATATAGAATATTTCATAAATGTTCAGTATTGAAAAGATAATAAAAACTAAACATATGAAAATAATTTTTTTTAAAATGTGTTTAGCTGTTGTCGTTGTTAAGCTCTGAAAACTTTTTAAAAAATTTGTATACTTTGAGAAATCAGTGAAGTTTTAACTTAATTTCTTCAAATGATTTTATTGGCACACAATTTCTACTTCCAAATCCATGCTTAGAGTTGTTTTAATATTTTGCAACTTACAACATCATTTGAAATTTAAATGTTTACTACTTAAAACATGTCATAATCAACATCTGTGTATTTAGCGTTAATTCAGGTTACACGTTGTCAGTCTTCTGAAAATGTGTCTGGACAGATGAATTTACATTTTCATTTAAAAATATTACATCTTAAACATGATCTTTTTAAAAATAATCAGCGTGTATAGGTATGCACTGATTAGGTGGTTCTGGTTGTTTGACCGTGGTCGTTCTTTAAATATATTTTTAAAAAAACATTTTCTATGATTCCTGTGCGAGGCCCCCACTAATCGGAGGCCCTAGGCGGCTGCCTAGTTTGCCTATGCCTAAAGCCGGCCCTGACAGACGTGTGTGAGATGCGTCTCTTCGTTTGTGTCAGATGAAATATTAATTGGGAAGGTGAAATGATAATATTAAACGAACGCCTGTGTTGGAAACAGTCATTATCCATGCAATGGGTCAGCGTTGTGCCAGATCATTTGAATGCATGCCACCTCTCAAAAAGCACATCAATCAAGTTAAGCGACAATCGAAATAAAATCAAACAAACAGAACAGCAACAGCAAAATAATCCGCAGATTATTGTTAAATATTTGTTTTCGACATCCTCCCCCAACCAAATCGAGTTTTTGACTCACGTTTGGAAACACCACTCGCACTATAAATATATCAATTTTTAATAAGCACATAACGTAAAGCAGCGGTTCCCAACCTCTGAGTGCCGAGGAGGTCACGACGGGTTTTCTGGGGTGACTAACAGTAACTGTCGATAAAAAATATTCACTATAATGCAAACTTTTTCTAATTTGTAAAAACTTTATTGAAAATGACTTATTTAAATTTCATGGGTGTCGAGGGTCACATTTCTTTATATAAAATGGGGTCGCCGCCCAAAAAAGGTTGGGAACCATTGACGTAGCTCAGTGCTTCTTAAAATGGTGGTCCGCGGACCGGTGCCGATCTGAGGGCCATCTACCAAGGGTCGGCAGAAGTTATCATGAAACGTCAAAAACATACAATTATAATCCTCCATTAGCAACAATTGATACTAACTGTAAAATATATCGTTTTATCGGCTACAAACTACAAGTTATAAGCATATAAAATGAAACAAATTAAATAAAATAAATTACAATTTGCCACCACGTTAGTACAGATTAAATAGTGCACCGGTCCGTGGAAAAAAATTCTGCCTGTCCACCAAACTAAAACATTTGAGAAGCACTGACATAGAGGATACCTTAGAGAAAATAAAGAATGACTAGATTATTAGTAAATAAGTCATCCATTCTGATGTATATCATGGGCTCATACCAGATTAAAACTTGAAGAAAAATATAAGAATGAGAACCAAATAACTGTCAGAGATTTAGGCTTCATCCAGAATATCACCATGTAAAAAAAAAAATAATAAATAAAAATTACTTTCCACTTAACTGTAACGGTCTGTGCAGAGACGCCTATTTGGAGGGAAAGGGTCAATTTTCTGTCATGATTTTAGTCATTAGTCTATAACTAATGTTCCGTATATCAAACATTTGACTTTAGTCATTAGTCTATAACTAATGTTCCGTATATCAAACATTTGACTTTAGTCAGTAGTCTATAACTAATGTTCTGTATATCAAACATTTGACTTTAGTCAGAAGTCTATAACTAATGTTCCGTATATCAAACATTTGACTTTAGTCAGAAGTCTATAACTAATGTTCCGTATATCAAACATTTGACTTTAGTCAGTAGTCTATAACTAATGTTCCGTATATTGGAACGTTATGAAACATTTGACTTTAGTCAGTAGTCTATAACTAATGTTCCGTATATTGGAACGTTATCAAACATTTGACTTTAGTCAGTAGTCTATAACTAATGTTCTGTATATCAAACATTTGACTTTAGTCAGTAGTCTATAACTAATGTTCCGTATATCAAACATTTGACTTTAGTCAGTAGTCTTTAACTAATGTTCCGTATATTGGAACGTTATCAAACATTTCAGCTCTGTACAGAGATCGTAGTAATGGCGACTGGTGGAAGACCAACGGTAGGCTGCATTTGTTTAAATACAAGGTGTGCGTGTGTGTCTGCCTCCCCCCTCCCCTTCCCGGCTGTTTCCTTTGCTATGTAAGAAACCATCGAATCCTCGACACAATCATCATTTGAGGCATTCTAGAAGTTTTCTTTAAAAAAAATTTTAAAAATAAACTTAATATCACGCTAAGAGGTAAAAATGAGCAAGAAGAATGCCATTTCGAACACCAACATGTACATGGCTCAATAAATAATTAAACTGATGCTTAATACAATGTTCCCCCTAAGGTTTTTTTTGGTCAGTGTGCAACATAAAATCGTGTTTGCACCATTCATTTTACACTCAACAATCACGGACATTATATTGTCCTTATCAAATTTCGCTCCGCGGTCATTCTAAAGTACTGCGCCGCGTCGTTCGGATGTCTGCGCGGCCGCGCAGCTTAAAGGGAACATTGGCGAAATAAATTTTGTTTCATTTTAAATACAACGTGGGTTGGTTTGAGGAAAAAGTCCAAGTCTTCCCTGTGAGAATCTCTCAAGTTTCTGAGTTATTAATAACTCTTCCGCAACCTCTAACCTGAAGTCAATAAATCTCGTATTACGAAGTCCGTGAACAGCAGGGGCATCCATACTTTTTGCATATTCCTTGAAATAAAGATTTTCAGAGTCCAGATTAGAATTATAAAAAACAAAATGACATTGGTTGAGAAGTTTTTATTAATTTAAAAAAAAAAAAAAACTATTTGAAGGGTGAAACTGAGATCTTGGATGCGGGCTCAATGTCACTGGTTATGATTCGTATGATATCACGCAGGCGATAGTCATTTATTCTCGTATTCACACGATTCTTGGTAAAATTCATAACTGAAAATGTCTGATCACACAAACATGTCGAGCCAAACAAGCTGAGCATTTTGTCAGCCATGGTATGAAGTAGGCCTATATTATTGAAGTATATGTTTATTCAACTGACGGTAAAAGTCAGTATTAAGAGAAGGCTGTTGTTTTCTGCTGAGATATTCAGCATGACTTTGAAACTCAATGAGATCCAGCTGCAGATTCCCTGGAGCATTATCAGGGTCATCAGAGAAAGGTGTAGATTTAAAAAAAAACACATGATTTCCTCTTCAATTCTTGCAAAGTCCTGAAAGCGTCTCTGAAATTCATCAGCCAGTGATGTGATATCTGCAACATACCTCTGCATTTACTTATTGAAGCTTTTATCTGGAAAATGATTTCCTGCAGTGAGGTAAAATGTGTGGCATTAGACTGCATTTGAGAAAGTTGACTTAAAAAAGTTGCGCCTGTACTCTCTCCACACGGCCAGCGGAGCTTGTCTAATATGAGAAATTTTAAAAATATAAACTATACTTTATACTATGTTCTCCAAGTGAGCCAATTAAATCACGTTTTATCGATTATTAACACTATCAGGTCCGAATCGCGATCTGTTGTATAGTTAATATTTATAAATTTATTTAATTTTTTATATTTTCAAGGGTTCGTGCAAACATTTGTACACTTTTATTATAAATATAAAAAGTTTGGGGGCCCCTAAACCGTCGGGGGCCCCTGGCTTTAGCCCGGTCAGCCCCCCCTCCTTAATCCGCCATAGATGTAGGAGCGCTGAAGTACTGTCCCCTAACTGAGCCATCTTACATCATTGTGACACGCAGCCACTCCCCTTATCTCCCTGGATGTCAAGACGAAACTGTTGACTGGCGGTGAAACAGGGCTTTAGGGCCGAATATAGTTTATAGCAAATATCACTGGCTTAATAACATGATCACATCTAAGATGTTGGGCACAAAGAACTTGTTGGTGAATGACACAGTGGAGTTTTAAAGCTTTGTCAGTCTTTTTGCTGACTTTGTAACAGACAAGTGTTGCTGGCTCACTATACTCACCAATCACAGCAGGAGTGCTATCAGTAATAATTCCAGATATCATTTGCCATGGTAATTTAATGCCATTGACAGCAGTACAAATGGAAGCAAACAAAACTTTTCCCCCTTGTTTGACCCTGAAGGTCAAGTAATTCACATGTCATCATTAACTCAACTTTAAAAAAAAAAAAAAAGTTGGATAGCATCAGATAGATCAGTGCTTTCATCACAGAGGGTATCGACAAGAAAAGAGAGTGAACATTTGACGTTTTAAAAAACAGCACAAAATTGTGAACTTTTCTCTTAAATATAATGTCGTTACAGAAATAATACATTAGTCAATTATTTCAGATGATGCCGCAGGCCAGTTAAAATTGCATTGCGGGACGGACTTTGGACAACCCACGGTGTACAGTTATGTTTTCTGCTGCATTACTAGGACTATAGCTGCCATCTGCGCACACATAGGCAAAACCAGTCTCAGCACCCCTCGGATGACTAGACTGGTCCTCGTCGACTCGACGGACGAACACTGTAGCTGTACGTGGTCGTCCGGTTCCAAGGAAATAAAACTAATATGAGCAGTAGTTGACCTTTAATTAGTTTATTTCCGGCCCCTAAGCCGACTCCGCGTGTCTGGAGTTTTCTGGGTTCTTTCTTACCACGCACTATTCCACCAAACCACCCCCCTCTAGCTGCGCCCCTGTTCTTACCGCGCACTATTCCACCAACCCGCCCCCACCGTCTGTATCAAAGGTATGGGTACAACTTTTGTTTGTTTTTATGTGGTCGACACCACTGTGATTTGCTGCGCTGCCCACAACGCTATAAAAACAATGCGTAATCGAGTTAGTCGAGCTTAGTAGGCCGTTAAAGCAACTCAGTGTACTAAAAATGGGGGTGGGGTGGGAGGAGAGAGAGGTGAGGTTGGGCGAAGGATCTACCTCCAGCTTTTCCGGTGGTAAAGAAACAGTTAACTAGTCTCACTACTCCATAACATGTATGCCCCCCCCCTTCCTCATTTCATTTTCGTTCTTGCACTTGTCTTAAGGTAGCAGTCTAACAGTTAGCATCAAGACCTACACTACAACTAAAAGAGAAATATCGTGTTACTGTTATTTTAATTTAACTAGAACTTAGATCCGACCCGCGGCATCGCACACGACATAGAATTGCTCATAGATAGTGCAAAGAAAAGAACGGGTACAACCAGCAGCACGAAGAAATTACAACAAGGCGGGTGAAGGTGGTTCGAAGAAGAGCGCAATGAGACACACTTATGTGGATACATTTTTTTACAAAAACAAAACACACACAAAGACAAAAAAAAAAAAGATGGGGAGAGACTGAGATAATTGCACAATAAAACACCTTCTTTTTTCACTTCCTTTCCATCTATATAGTGCATCTCAGTCTGTGCCAGTGGGAACACCACTACATTATCTATAATATATATAGATCTAGTGCAGCTCTTGTTTGTAGTGAATAAATAATATAATAGTCCAAGTCACTGGATCTGTAACGCTGAGGAGCGATGTACGACAGTCTACAGCAGTTAGTTTAGTTGAAAAATCGTGTGTTGATGAGCGCTGTAAAAATATTTAATATGATGACGTCATTGTTTGGTGTGCATCGGTGCGCAAAATGCAACCCCTATTATTAAATACTTTGCGTACATTTCAGAAAGTTTAATATTTCGTATTTATAAAAAAAGGACAAGTTAGTTGGTCTTTTGAAAAAGGTTGGCGCCGTAGGCGCCCAAAAAAAAGGGGGCGCCGCAGGCGCCACGGCACAATCTAGTTATATACATAATAGAATAGATTAAAAATAATGATATAATAAATATGCCACCCTACTCCCACCCCCGATTCAACAGACCCCCAAGCCGTTCACACCCCTTTATCGAGATATGTGGTGTATGATATTATGGGCCTCCTGACTTTTAATATATTAACAAAGAAAAATTAACTTGACAAAAGGCTCCTCGTTGTATTATGCTTTACGGGCAAACTGCTGCACACGTGGAGTGAATTTCTGTAAATTGTATTGAACTGATATTTCCTTTACTTTTACTTCAGCCCTCCTTTCACTTTGCTTTAAAATTAGACTTTGATTTGAGTAGGAAACTACACTAACACAAACTTTAAGAACATTTTCTTAAGGGTTTATATATTTCATGTATTGACATTGGACTCAAATGCCACATTTCGTTGTGTCATATTACCCCAAATATATGTCATTGTAATGTAAGAAGAGAAACAAATTATGAGTTATTATACAAAAATAAATTAAATAGAGTTGGCAGCAGAAATTTCAGGGAAATAGCTTCACAAATCCAATCCATCTTAGCTCGTCACGCCAAGTGCTTGTAAAAATAGAAAACAAAGCTTTCTTAGAAGTGGCTAGCATCATCTAAAACATTGGGTTGTAACATTTGCACTAGGTTAATCTTGAGAGGAAAAGTTTGTTTGAAATTCTAGACTTATGAAATCCTACCAAAGAGTGCTTTCCCTTGCTCTTTAAGACTAAACAAGGTCATTTGTTCAAAATATGAGGGAGAAATATGCATTCAACATTCATTGACAAAGCATGGCTAGTAGTGGCATTCATTTTTTGCATTTTAAGGTCTGGTTTAAGTTGCAAAGAAAGATTGGCCAGTTAAATGATTCTCATTTTACATTATGATGAAATAGAATAAGATTAACTCTTGATAAAATCTGGGAATAAACTACTATGCTTACACTTGACAGAAAGTTTTAGGAATGATGACACAAGTCAACTCCATAAAAAAAAGTGAACAAAATTCCTCATAATAAAAAATATGATGCAGGTGTTATACATATAGGACTCAGGACTGTGCAAGCTATGCACAGGCAATTCATTATTTTAAAGTTATTATCATTTGAAGAAATTTCAAACACATGTAAAATGTAAAAAGGGTTAAAAAAAAAAAAACAACCCCAAAAAACAAACTATTTCTATTCCACATTGGAAGGAAAGCAATCTGAAATTTTAATATGACCAAAACTTACAATAATCTGGATAAACACAGTAAAAATGCAATCCACGTTAAATATATTAAATAAATACATTCTTTGTTATTAGGGCTTGGGACTTCTGATCAAAATAATGTGATCACCTCATGGCACTCATTTCCACAACAAAGAAAGAAACAGACTTCTTCATCTTAGCTAAATATAATTTCACAACCATTTTCTTATTTGACATCAACATGATCAATGACCAGCTAATTAACATGAGTAAATAGAGAATCTTTACATAAATAGTGATATGATAAGATATTAATTAAAGAGAATGGAATGGAATGTGTTTTAGTTTTAGCAATCAAAAATGAAAAACTACATATTGGTTTGGAAGATCAAGACTTAAAGTGCTAACACTACAAGCAATCACTGAAAATGTATGTGTAGAAATAAATATACCCAGTTATATAAATGTTAAAAAAAATATTGCTTGCAAAGAATACAATTTAAATTAAGGATTATACCAAATACCAAGCTATTTCAACCATTGCATTTTAAATTGGAAGCTTTCTAATGCACTAATTGGCAATATATTCACTTCATGAATAGAGTACATGTATAAAGGCCCAAGTGGATGCTATTGTAAATTCAAATTATACATGGTCACATGTATGGGTTACATTTCCTTGAATGTGTTTTAAATCATTTTAAAAAATCATAAAAATAACTCAAGGTGCATTAAATTCTACTACAACAATAGTTAACAGAAGCTAAACTCTTATTTTTTCTTTTAAAAGATAATTTTAAAAACTGGTAGCATTTTTGAATTACATGAGTAAAACATTAATATTAAGTGTAAATTAAACCATAGATTTTATTCGTAGAAGTTTTTTGAAGAACTAGTTCATAAACACATTATTAATTGGAAGAATGTCTGGAGTTCTCATCTAAAAATCATGGTGGTAATTGTCAGGGTTATGAGAATCACTGTTTGTTAAAGTGATATGTCTGCCTGGACACAAGCTCATGTTGATAATGTTTGTGAGCGAGAAACATGTGGGGGGCGTGGATCAAAGTCTGTGCAAGGTCAGTCCAGGCCCACGGGGGGATAACTTGGGTGTGTCTCGGCAGTCAGTTCAGAAGTCGACGGAGCACACAGGTGAACACGGGACAAGGGAACACAAGAGAGACACGAGGCTTAGCAGTGCCCAGGGGTCGGTCTGTTGGACAGAGGGCTGATATATGTGAAGTTAAGGCGCAAGGCTTAGCGCTGCCCAGGGTCGGTCTGTGGGACTGAGAGCTGTTACAGGAAGTTAAAACGCACGGAGTTGTACTACTATTGATAGAGATGTACCTATGTTACGAGTGAAGACTCGTGTGAATAAAGATTGCTTTTAGTACAAGGACTTTTGTGTTCAATCTATGTACGCAAGTTGGCAGTGAAGTCTCGATAAGAACCCCTTTGACGACGATCACAGACAGTAATATAATCTTAAGATTAAATTCTTTTATTTCTTATGAATTTCCAGTAATATAATCTTAAGATTAAATTCTTTTATTTCTTATGAATTTCCAGCCATGTTGCATTCACATCAGTAGTGTGTCAAATATCAGTAGTTTATTATCATTAGCAATTAACAGAGGTATAATTTGAAGAAAAAAAATTGTGCTGGTGTGCTCAAAAAGAATGTCTCATAATATAGGCTCAGTTGGAATGTCTCATAATATAGGCTCAGTTGGAATGTCTCATAGTATAGGCTCAGTTGGAATGTCTCATAATATAGACTCAGTTGGAATGTCTCATAATATAGACTCAGTTGGAATGTCTCATAGTATAGGCTCAGCTGGAATGTCTCATAATATAGACTCAGTTGGAATGTCTCATAGTATAGGCTCAGTTGGAATGTCTCATAGTATAGGCTCAGTTGGATTGTCTCATAATATAGGCTCAGTTGGAATGTCTCATTATATAGCCTCAGTTGGAATGTCTCATTATATAGCCTCAGTTGGAATGTTTTATTATATTTTAGGCTGCTTACTGCCAGTACAACAGTATAGACAAAAGAAAATATTTTAAACTAAATGCCAAGATTAAAAGCAATATATCTGAAACACCACGTGGTTGCTTAAGAAAAATATGACAATCTAAAATCTATAGCAAATAAGTTGCACCTAGGGCTAGTTTCTTTTTTAATGTAAACCCCATAAATATTGAAGTTGAATATTTTCTCTAAGTGGTTAGGCTTAATTTTTTTTTTAAATTGCTCAGAGAAGAAAATATTTCCAAAGTTTATCATGATTCAACACCAGGACACTATTTTACATATACTTGACAAGGACACCAAGATTTCTTGTGGCATAATTCTAATAAAAAGATTGCCCCAATCATTAAACTAAAACATTGGAAATTGTTTCTATTATTCTGTTTCCATATTTTTTGTTTAGGTTCATTTAAAAAAAACCAAAAACTGCAGCTGCTAGCTATTGAAAATACAACTAAATAAAAAAAATCTCTTTACTTTCATTGCATAAAAAATTTGTATATACATAATAAAAATATACACAATGTCATTTTAAGAGCTAATATTTCAAAAGATTATCTACATATATGAAGGCTCCGTTCATAGTGGATGACCTTTTATCATCTAATAATGTGAGTTGAAGTTAATAGTCAGCTTGGGGTGTCATGATGGTCTCAACAAAGCTGGCTATGTTCACCTGACCAGAAGCTTGAACTCCTGCTTCACGGAATAGGGAGTCCACTGGGAGAAAAATGACAATTTATTTTTTAACTCTGTTCTCAAAGTTTTAAAATATTACAGAGAATAAATCAGAAATGAAAGAGACATATATTAGCAATTAGCAATGAATCCTGATAATATAGTAAATGAATGAACTTTTTAAGTTTGGTGGGATTGGATTGAAGGGAAAAGGGGGGTGGGGGAGCAGGAAAGATAAATCAAACATGGTTACCAGTGCTATTTAAATAAAGGATTATTATTGTATACATGGACACATACATATATTATTACATACACATTTTATTTAAAATTTTTTAAAATGTATTTCCTTTCTTAAGAACCAATCTAATTTTAAAAAGCAACACAAATTGGGTGAAAGGTGGAAGTTCAGATGGATAATAGATGTACATTATGAGATGATTAAGAAATTTTCCAATTAGTCAGTCTAAAGTTTCTTATTTGAAAAAATACATTTTTAAATGCGTACAGCCTGGTTTTCAGTTAAATAATTTGTTTTCATTTAAAGAAAACCACTCAATACTAGTAATTTTATGACTACATTATTATTGTCAATATATAGAGATTTGAAGTAAAAAGTGGTTTAAGCAGTGAGCAAATCTTCAAACTTTATGATGTTTAACTCTTTTTCTCCGGAACAACGCTGCCATCGTTGATTTTAAAATGACTTTTCTGACGGATCAACGATGGCAGCGTTGATTTATTAAAAGGGAATAGTTTCGTTTCTTTACATAGCTATTTAACTAAAACTAGTTTTAATGTATTCTAGTATGATTTCCCTTGAATTAAAAAGTCGGAAATCGGTTGTTTGAACGTGTTTTCACCACGAAAGAAGCGTTTGAAAGGCTTGTTTTCATTTTCGAGAGATGAAAGAGGATGTGTTTGTTGATGTTAATTTTTGGCAGAAGAGTTTTGTTTACAAACATGGATATTCAACTAGCTCATCTGGTTATTGATCTAATACTATTATAAATACTACGATGATAAACAAGGTATAGTTTTTTAAAATGATTATTGAGATATTAATTTTAAATTGCCGATGAAACATACGCTTAGTCGTAGTGCTAGTACTAGTAGTAGTAGTTGATAAAAAAATAAGTTGACAAGTCATCTGTTGATAAACATCATGTCCCACCTACGTCTCAAATCTTGATGAATATTTATACTACAAATAATAATATTGACTATATATGTAATGAAATTTGAAAGCTGCTAAACTTTTCACTAAAACTAAGTGCAGTTTTAGATATAATTTAAAACAATTTCTAGTTACAATATGTATAGTATAGCTTCAAGTTCAATTGTAAACAGTTCAATTTTTTGTATAATTTTCCAGTGTGGTTGACCATGGATAATGAGCTCTAATATTATATTTATTTGCTTATTTGAAGTGACATTGTTTTTATTTGGTTCAAAAATGAATATAGTTTCTAAAAAACATTACTTTATTACATTTTAGATAAAAATCTAAATTTTAGTGACTTTGAATGAGGTTTGGTAAAAAAAAAATAATTAAAATTTTAAAAAAAAAACTTTATATTCATTACAACAAAATCATAATATTTTATGGAAATAAGGTCAGGAGTCTGTGTTGCATAAAAACATCATTCATTTCCTTTTAATTCAATACGAAATATATTATTATCTGTTAAAAAATAAAAAAAGTTATTAACATTTTAAGATGGCATGGTAGCTCGCGACAAATTTCCAAAATAGATAATTCCGTCAAAACGTGGAAAATAATTACGGAGAAAAAGAGTTAAGTCAAAGAACTTCCTTCTAATTTATTCTTTTACAAAATTTTACAAATGATTTCTGTATTTGGTTCAAGGTGACACTGGCCTTGATACTTAAGACTTGTAGCTTTTCTTACCTTCCTTGGGGCTTAATTTTTCCCCAATGTTGGTTAGTATGTGCCTCAGCTCTGATGCATTTAAATAACCTCTTCTGTCTCTGTCTTGGGCAACAAGAGCTGCTTTAAGTTCCTTTTGCTTGTTCTCAACAAGCGAATGGTTGTGCATTATGTTGAGGAAGGATGCAAAGTCTATTCGCCCATCGTCTGAAATATACATTTTGAGTTTGGGCAGCTTAAAAAACAATTTACTTTACGGATTCTATTGCAACATTGAAAATTGGTTGATTAATTATTGAAAATCAGAAAGATGGCATAAGTGAAGCCAGTTATTTATAGGATCTAGCATGATTTTAATGTTATAAAGAAATTAAAAAATATATTTAAAGTCAGCTTTCTTGGCAGGGTTTGTTGGTAAAATAGTAGACTTGAGTCCAGTAGAACATACAGAAATTTAACACATATATTCTTAGGTTTTGACCTCTGTTTACATCCCTACCATATGGAAGCATTTTAAGAACCTTTTCTGATGAGTGTGCAATTCCCTCAAGGTACTAGACATGAAACTAAGAGATCCTTGCTTTTACAAACTCAATGGCTATTACATTTATTCTTTGTAGAAATGTGCATAATTTGGCGAATTCCCCAACTACATCAAAGACTATCAGTGCTGAGCAAGACTGCAGGTCTCTTAGTTTCTTGAAACAATTTTTATTGTGGGATCATTATATTTTTATTTAGGCACACTGCTCCTCACCACTTTTATGTTTAATGTAATAAGTTTAAAAACTGACAACTTTGGGTGTATAATTAAAATCAGTTTTTGGGCTAGGCAAACACATGTTAATGAACACAAGAAACACAAGCAAATGGAAAGGGTGCGGGTTATTGGGAGTGGGGGAGGAGAGGTGGATAGATCAACAACATTGACCAGCCTCAATCGGTTTGTGAATTTCAAAGCAAAGTTAGTGCCGAAAATAAGGATAGACTGCACAGAGATGAAAGAGGATGTGTTTGTTGATGTTAATTTTTGGCAGAAGAGTTTTGTTTTCTTTATGGATTCACTTAAAGTACAAAAACCAATTTGTGTTTGCGATTTTTGTTTCAGGTTCAGAAAAAAAACTGTATCTAAATAAAATGTAGTTAGTCAGGACCGTATTTTATTTCCTCTTGACAGATATTTCTCCCTTCAAGTACTTCCACTAAACATTTCAAACGAAAATGTTCAGTTGATAAATTGTTTCGCGAGACGCAATGTAAACACACATACACAAATGTCACCCTTAAAATAAGCCGCACGCGAGCCCAAGTTTGGCCTCTGTTAATATTTGAGTTATATTCATTGAAGCCACATTTTCACGGGTACCCGAACGAAATTTTGCTACCCAGGTAATCGCACGGCAATGGTACCCATTAACAGCCCTTCTCTTGATAAGACATTATTGCTGATACTGATGTCATATACCAGTGGTGGCAAACCTTTTTGGGGCAATCAGAACCTACTTATTTAAAGCAAAGTGTCAACACGCCAATGAAACCTGAAAATGGGAGTTTGGCTTAAATTTTTTAAGGAAATAATATATTGACCACTCGCAGGCTGATGACGCTCTAGGTGCCAAATGTGGCATGTGTGTCATAGGTTGGCCATCACTGTCATATACTGAAAGAGGCCCAACCCCAACAAACTACTGCACACTGGGGCACAGCTTAAAGGGAACTTGGGCCAATGCCCAATGCATCGATTTTTCTTGACAGTTATAACTATAAACGGAGTAGAGACTTTTATTCTTATTTGAGATGGCAAATAAAGACAACTTACCAGCAGCAGCTTTTGTAAAATATGTGTGGACTTCATCTTTGGTGACACAATAATTCAGTGAGCGAATTATTATTGATAGATCTCCTTCACTGCTAATGTATCCCTTTCTTGCATGGAAAAAAAAACATTCCTTGAAGGCTAAAATGGAAAAAAATTAAAACTAAGACTCACCCTTAATTGTGACTCTCAAACATGAGAATTAGTGTAAATAATATAATTTTTTTAAATTTTTACTAGGACTGCGGAAATTAACGATTAATTTCTTGATTAATCTGTAAAAAATTTTATCGATTAAAATTATTTTAATCGATAAAATAGCAACTCAGTGTGCTAAAGAGGTTTTGGGCTATTCTTTTCAATTTATTAATAAATTATTAATTATTAATAATTAATAACAGTTTTCTTTTATTTACGTACAAACTTCTCCATTAAAAAAAAAAAAAAATTTAAAGTGTAAACTTTAAAATAAGCTCTTTTTATTGTGAAATTAATTTTTAAAAAAAACATTGTTTTTACCTAATTAACAATAACAAAATTTTCATACATTGTCAATATATTGAACCACTTATATTTAAATACAAAAATGTTAATGGCCTGTTTTTGTTACTTCCCTTGAAATTTTAGTTTAATGACGTTATACATCTTATTTTTAGCTTAATCAAAATTATCTATTCATTAATCGGTAATTTTTAAAAAGTTTACTATGAAATTTAAATTAATCGATAACAGCCCTAATTTTTAAACACAACCCTATGAAAAGTTAAAGGCAAACAGAATCTGTGTAGAATAATACATACTAGGGCTGTTAACGATTAATGTTATAATTTATCGGCCACTATTTATTATTATTATTATTTTTACTTTTTGACTTCCAATAATTTATAAGTGATGGGTTGATTAATTGTTAAAGAATAATTTAACCGTTAACATTTTTAAAAAGATTTATTGAGAAATTAATCATTAANTTAGAGCTGGTAGTGATTAACATTTTTTGTTTGATAAATTGTAAAAAAAAAAAATAGATTACTTATTTTTTAAATACAACGGCATATATAGATCCCCTTAAGCCTCGGTTCTCAAATTTTGTGAGGTAACATAGCAAATTTGTTGTGCTTTGCAAGAAATAAGGAAGAAAAACATTTTTGTTTACAGATGGACGTCTAAATAAATAATAATAATATGAGGGGAAAATATGTAAGTAAATAAAAAATTGAAATTATTAATAAATTGGAACAAAAAAAATAATTAAAATTTTTTCTTAAATTTTAATAGAATTTTAATTGATCAAATTGATTTTAATCAATTAAAATTTTTAACGATTAATCAATTCTTTAAATTGTTAATTTCCGCAAAATATATATGTATAAAAGTTTAAGTAGCTAATAACTAAACACCACCTAAATTTATAGTTAATATATAGTAACAATTTTAAAACTTTAAACTCACCATCTATTTGATTTTCACTAAAGTAATGAGCCTGTAGGTAGAGCAAAAAAAAAAAAAACAGTCCATGATAGTTGTGTTGATGATGATGAGGCTGAGACAAAACTGTTCATATCAAACATATTTTTAATGTCAATGTCTTCATCACTTATTTATAATTATAATAATAAGTCCAAGTCCATATATTCTCATCTCGACATGATGACTGACTATTGTATATGTTAAGTATGAAAAAAGGAAAGCTGCTAACTATATTATTCAAAATGTTAAATTAAAAAATATGTTACACTACTATCACACAATAGGTACTCTTAACAGTAGTTTATAGGTAATTATTTTTACTTCAATTGGGGAGGTAGGCGACAATTTTTTGATGTTAAAAAAAAGAATATAAATGAAAATACTAAATGATAACCATAGGAACTTTGAAGTTAATATTAAGAAAATTCAATGCTAAAATGTATAATGTTTGATTTGAAGGAAAAATGTAACAGGAATAGGCCTAGGGTAAATTAAAAAGACTTTTTGAGTTAAATTTGAATAGATTATCCTTAACACATGACATAATAAGCATATAAAATAGTAGTGCTTTAGATCAGGGGTCACCAAACTATGCCCGCTGGCCGCATTGACGCATCATCATCAGGAGCGCCGATGGCACCTGAATTTGCTGGAAGTAACATATCGAAATGGAATATTTCTTGATGTTAAATATAGAGTTTAGAATACTAGAATTTCTAGTATTCTAATATAAGAAAATATCACATGCGCCAAAACATATTCCTAAAAAAATTCTTTATTATTTTGTTATTAAGTTTTTGCAACCCTGCAATACTTTGGCTACTACTACTACAACTAAAAGGCTATTAGACTACTAATACAGTAATAATATAAAATATATTTAAAAGTAACAAGAATGACTATACTATGTCACTCTATATTTAATATTATATATTTATTATATTATATGGACATTTGACAAGACAAGAACAACCCTGATAAAAACTAAAACTAAATGATAAATGAAAGAAAGATGGCTTTATAATTTATAAATTTGATTTTCTGCTTTGGCATTTTGCTTTGCTTTATATTAATTATTAATAATTTTATGTATTAAGTATTATCATTGTTATTGTAATTAGTAATAGTAATACAATGACAAAGTCCCTATTTCTTTTTTATTTGGCATGGGGTTACGATACACTCACGAAACCCTGACTCATAGTCATAGTCTCATAGTAGTCATAGTCATACTAGTCATAGTCATGAGTCATAGCTTACATTTCGCAATCCTAATAGTACTAATACTGAATACTCATTACTGGTGCTAACACCCAAAAATGGAGCAGTTATAGTTAATACCAAGAACATTAAGAAATTTTTTGGTTGTGGATAAAAAATTAAACAAGTACTCACAAAAATTATGTCAATAATTATGATTTATTTATGTTAAAAGACTCAAATAATTATGGCAATAATTATAATTATACTTGCAGACTAAACTCTCACTAAACTAAATTATACTAAATACGAAGCCAATTATGCCAATGATCTATTAATATTACAAACACGCTCCTTATAAAAAGATTATTGCGTCCTACGCATGTAAATAATGCGTAATGAATGAAGCTGTCATGCTTAATTATCGTAGACTTAGTTTAGTTTCGCTAAAAATGAATAATGAAGTTAACACTGAGTTAGATTAAACTTACCATCTTCGATTTGAAGCAATGAAATAATGCCAAATTTTTAACAACTAGATTTAAAAATTAATTAAAGATGTAGAGACCATGAGTGTAATTAAATGATTAATATCCCTATATGCCTATATATTTCTGTCTATAAAGACAAATTTTACAGCTATTTAATGATTATATTTAAGGTTTGCAATAGATAAATAACATGTTTTTAAGAAATATTATTTTACTTTTTTTTAAAAAAAAATTCAAGTAAAAGAATAATACTCAGTATTTAGTATGGGTACTTTATTTAGCTTAACAGGCAAATCGTACCTGCACTTTTTAAGTAAATAAGTAAATTAACAGTTACGGCCCTTTTCTATCCATGATCAGTATAACTTTATAACTGAACAAATTATCAGGCTAATAAAATATTATTATAAAATATATATTCTATTCATCACTGTAATGTTTTCTTTTTTATGTAAAGAATGCTCTTTAATAGGCCTAGGCAATTATATATTTGTTGGTGTTTATGTTGTTTTTAATTATTATTAAAAACTGACAAGAGTAACCCCCTATTAGTTAAATCATTGAACCTTGAAACACTAGAGTCACTAGAGGATAGAAGAACCAAGCGTACACTAGTAATTATACATAAAGCAATTAATTATAATTTAGAAATACAACACAGAGATAACTTAATACAACCCTCAGATAGACAAAAGGATGAAACACCTTTCTTAGTCCGTAAAAACTTACGCATGGGCATCACTAGGAATTTTTCCAAAATAATCACGTTTTTTAATTTAAGGGACCGTCCAAAAATGACGTCAAGCCCTTATGGGGAGGTGGGATCCCCAACTTTGTGACGATGTGTGACGAGAGGGAGGGGGAGTTTAAGAATAGCTAGAGCTTTTGCCGCCTGGGGTGGTCTCCAATTTGCCGCCCTTTTAGGGTCACCCCTAAATGACGTCACGCATGGGGAGGGGGGGGAGTAACACATTTGACGTCATTCAAAACGCGCAACTTTAAATAAAAGTTCTACTTTAATTAATGACTTTACGTGGCCTCACGCGTGTTACGATATTGGAGTGCAGCCTTACACTAAAAACATATTATAAATGAAAAAAAAAAATGATTTACAACATGCTCATTTTGCTCTTAAAATATGGGGGGGGGGGGGGATCTTTGTGACGTCTTGAGGAAGAGGTCTAAGCTTTCGTGACGGCGTGTGACAAGGGGTCAGGGTGGTGAAAGTCAGCCAAAATTTCGTGACGTCAATTATGGATGGCCCCTTCAGTCAATCGTATGATTTTTTAAATATAAATAATGAACATGAATAAATAATCGTAATTGAATCGTAGTACATTTTAAAAGGTAGGTAACATGCCCTATTTATGTAAGCAGTAATAAAATGAGCCCGCAAAAGATGATATACCTATAAATACACATTATAAAAATACAATATACTTTTTTTTTCTTTGAAGGACTTAAGAATTTTATTGGGGTCGCAGGTCCTCCCAATCCTAAATGAAATAAAACAGATTCCAAACCAAATTTACACACAAAAAACATTAACATTTATATTATTTTTATTTATAAATGGAAGCTTTTTCTAATAAACAAAGAAATTGTATAGATCTGTTTGTAAACATTTATTATTTAAACAATTACTTACTTACCTAACTTTCATAGCAGAAATGAGTCTTTTCTCGATAACGCTTAAACACGCACAGATTTACTTACATAGCAGAAAAGTCGATTAATATGTTATCAAACTTTAAATTATTTGTACTATCTTGTTCTATGGACAATATTGCAATATTTTGTAGTCTTAAATCACTCATTGTGGAACGAATATAATTAAAGTCATTCTAAAATATAAAAAAGCAGTAGGTGACAGTAGGTGGCAACAGTATTTCTAGCCGCTCTTTGATGTTCAGAGTTGCCAACTCAATAAAATGACATTAACTGACAAATATAAGAGCTCTCAACAAAATTTACAGACAAAGACAATTTTTTACGGACACATTTAACATAAAATGTTGACCTTAAAATGAACGAATATGAAGCATAATCCAAGCGTTGTAGCTAAAAAATGTAAAGTATCCATATGAGGACGTCTCTATTACCATGCTTATATTTTATAACGTTAGTTTATTGTATGACATTCATCATCATTGACAGTGTTTAATTCCTCCTGCTTATGATTATACATAGAAATATTTACACTGTCGATCATTGTGAGAATAATTTTTCCCGGTCCCTTTCTCTCGGTCAGTCAACTTTCCAACATTGGAGTAGACAATTTGTTTCTCAAGCTGGTTATCAATGAACGAACAGCAGAAAAAAACTCGTTCTACTTCTACTGCTCCATGTGGAAGCGCCAACATTGTTTGTGCAAACTTCGAAAGTAGCGGAAATCTGTACTCTTTTTTTATGATATTTCTAGTCATTTGTCCAATTTGATGCCAGAAAGCCTCATAAGCTCCGTCAGCCTTGAAATTGCTTAAATTCGCAACTTGGTAGTCAATAAACTCGCCCTAAAAACAATCAAAATCTGCTGGAGTTAGTCATGGACCACAGAGACACATTTTGTAGGAAAAGCTGGGCCAGTTCCATAATTTCAGACTGTTCCACTGACATTCTGTTAGTGGGGTTTAGTACTGACATGAGCTTCGGCACTCTGCTGCTAATAGGCATTCTTTTCTGGATTGCACCGACTGCATTGGTTTAAAATGCCATCAAAACAATCCAAATCTGCTGGAGTCAGTCATGGACCATGGAGACACATTTTGTAGAAAAAGCTGGGCCAGTTCCATAATTTTCGACTGTTCCACCGACATTCTGTTAGTGGGTTAATGAGCTTCAGCATTCGTTTCTGGATTGCACCGACTACAATGGTATAAAATGCAAGAACATCACTATAAACGTTTCAACGGTCAATGGATCATCTACTTTCTGCAGCTGTAGTTTAGTTTGATAACCAATGAATATTTTATCGCGTGATTTAAAGTTTGTACTTTCCTAGATGTCCAGAAAGCTCTTACATTTTAGGTCTATTTATAGAGCGCGGGATGCAACTAAAGCAATTTTTAAATTAAAATTTGAATCAAGAAAATATATATCACAAACATGATTTACTGATTTAAAAAAAACAAAAAAAACGTTAAGATTCCACGGAATTTTACGGACAGGCAATTTTACGACAAATTTTTACGGACTTTATGTAAATTTACAGGCGGTTAGCAACCCTGATGATGTTACATTATTATATCTATGGCACTTTGATAATTATTTATGCTACTATATTAGAAAGGTGGCGCAATATATCCGAAAAGATAGTCACACTTTTGTGAGATGTGTGACAAGGGGGAGGGGGTATTTAAAAGCTGTGAAGTCACTTAAAAAACGCCAAACTTTAGATGAAAGCTCCATTTAATATTTATTTAATGACATTTTAAATGGTTTCACGTGCCATAAAATATTATAGTGCAGCAGCACACAAAATGCACACTTGAATGACAATAGAATAAAATGATTTGAGACATGGTCATGCTCAATTTGAAATAAAAAATAAGATTTTTTAAAAAATGGTGGGGGTGGGTGTCATTATTTTTGTTTTTATCATGTCTGGGTTTTCTCTTTCGGAGCTAGGTCTTTTTGACTTGTTGGCTTTTTTTTTCACCAGGGGCGCCCGCCACCACCGCTACTCCATAGTGACGCCACTGAGTTGAGTTATGATTTATTATTTTTTTGCCACCGAAAACATCCTTAAATAAATTGCAAGCAATCAAATGGTTTTTGTTTTATTTAAAGTTGCGCATTTACATGTGACGTCATATTTAACACCACTCACACATCGTGACAAATGCATGACCCCCCCCCCCACACACACACACTTACCTCCTGTGGCACGTGGCGTCAGTCAATGATGACCCCAAAGATTAAAATCAGTTTCTTTTTGTCTCAAGCTTAAAATTCATTATTCAAACTTGGGGAGGGTGGGAGGGGAGGGGGGAAAGTCTTATCTTATATATTACAGACGCCCCTTCTGTACAGAAGATTATTGCGTCCTACGTACATCTATGGTATGTGCTTAGTCCTGTATTCTTATTAGAGTTTTAAATGATGATAAAGTGTTGGATTTCCTGGTTTCTTCAGGCAACCCAACCACGCCGAATACCGGACGGGAAGAAAGAAAACGTGTATTATATGTTTGTTCTTGCATACGGAAAAAGAAAGGTGTTTTTATCCTTATGTCTATCTGAGGGTTGTATTAAGTTATCTTTGTGTTGTATTTCTAAATTGGAGTTAATTGCTTACGTTCGCATGGGGGAACGGAGGTACGAAAATACGTCCTTTTTGCGTACGTAATAAATGGATGGGCCCTAAATGCGCCAACCTTAAATACTTAATTTTCATTGGCTTATTTTTCGCGTCTCAATAGCCTGTTTGAGAAGCTATAGACTGTTAACGTCTCAATAGCCACTTCCACCCTTGAACGTCTGTTATTGTTACTTGATAGTATTAGTGTTAGTAAATTCAAAGACAAATGTAATTTACGTATAATTTCTAAAATCGAAGACATTTTTTGTCTATTTTAAGTGTATCCACTTTTCTGTTTATCATTTTTTGAGTTTGGAAACACTGTTTTGATCTAAATTGTAAGTGTTAAAACCAGAGTAGTTTAAAAAAATGTAATCTGAAACCGAAACTTTATATTTTTGTAATTTGTATTATGTAAGTATGTAGTATGACAGTATGTCAGTATGTTGTCGTTGTGATATTGATAGTTGATAGTTTTAGTTAAAATTAGTTTTAGTACCCTGGTGAGACCTATACTAGAATATGCATCTTCTGTATGGGACCCATCCACCAAAGAAAATATTGATAAGTTAGAACAAATCCAAAAAAAGGGCTGCCAGATTCATTACTGGAGAATATTCAAAACTCAAAACTGACAAGAGTAACACCTTGCCATTAGTCAAAGTTAAATCATTAAACCTTGAAACACTAGAGGATAGAAGAACCAAGAGTAAAGTAGTAATTATACATAAGGCAATTAATTCTAATTTCGAAATACAACACAAAGATAACTTAATACAACCCTCAGATAGACATAAAGATAAAAACACCTTTCTTATACTTAATATACTTATTCCATATGCAGCATGCAAGAACAAACACATACAAGTTTTCTTTCCGTCCGTTATTCGGGCGTGGGTGGGTTGCCTGAAGAAACCAGGAAAGCCAACACTTTATCATCATTTAAAACTCTAGTAAGAATACTAAACACAAACCATAGAAATACGCAGGACGCAATAATCTTCTGTACAGAAGGAGTGTCTGTAACATATAAGTATAAGATAAGAACACTGATACACCTGTATACTGTATATGATAGAGTAGTCTTAATAATTTGAAAAATGTAACTTTTCTTTGGCTATCAAAAGTTTGTTTACTGAATTTACTGTTCTGTGTTTTCAGATTCACGTATTTCTCTTACTCTTACACTTTTACTTTTAAAATTAAAATATTTTCATTTACTGATTCTGATGTCTGAATCATTATGGTCTTATGTCTTATACTCTTAACTATGGCACAGATTGTTTCTAGATGCTAGATGTTACATACTATACTGCTTTTAGTCTAGTTTTTTTTAATCAGCCTGTTCAAAGATCTAGTTGGCTGGTGCAGCGCATTACATTAAATTACAAATAAAAACAAATGATACCATTTTGTTGTAAATAATACAAATAATATTAATCTTTATAATGTATATATAATATATTTTGAAAGGTTTAATTTTAACTTACAAATACAATTAAATATATTTAAATGAAAGTAATGAAAAAGTCATTTTAAAATTTAAAATTACCAAGTTCAAATAGAATAGTAAATGAAGTGGCAAGTTCTTTAACAAACACTCAACACAGTAATGCTTTTAAATAAAATAATTCAATGAAAACAAATTTTTACTCTTTGCTGGAAAGTGAATTATCAAATAAATAATTTAATAAACTGAGAAGAAAATCAATTAAAATTCAAGTCACCCTTATTCAGCTTACTAAGTTTCCAATAGAGGATACAACAAACTGTCTAGTAAAGTTTGTCAATGGATGAAGTTTGTGTGGCCTCAAATGTGTACTCATATAATCACAGTAGTGAACATGGGACTTGAGTTAAAGCACAAGCATTCCATATTATTCTGTACTTATATAATGTTATAAGAATTATATGGTTTTTAGGAAATAGGTTATATGGTTTTTTAGAACCAAATAGCTATCTTGTTGTTTCAAGGTCATTTTGGTTTAAGTCATTGGTCAGCCTATTAATCCTCCTTTTTGTTTGGGGTGATATATTTAGATGAGTGAAATTTTAATGATAACAGACATTTTTTTTTTGCTGTTTGGTGACAGTTAATAAAGCTCTTTGCAGTCATGCTAACTAAAGAGATAAAACAGAAAGACTACTTAAAAAACACAAAAGCTCTGAGACTAAGAAATTATATTGGTCTTGGATGGATTGTCTGCACTATTATCATTGCAGTTCCTGCTTAGTAAGTACTAAAATTGATTAATAAAACATTAACTTAATTATCACCTTTCGTAATTAAATACCTTACCACACTTGCATAACTAAGGTAAATTTAATTATTGCTCAAGCACAGATTAGAGTCATTTCAGAGGCCTCCATAAGAAAAACACAAACTTGTTGAACCGAAGCTTTTTGATTTCCCTTCCCCCTGAATCACAGTTTTGTTAAAAATTTTGAACAACTAATCAAGATCATCCAAGTTTTATGTGTGTGTTAAACAGCAAGTTCATATTATTATTATTATTATTCCTTTACAGAAATATCTCCAAATCAAATTAGCATTTACAAAAACATTTACATTATAGACAACATGTTTAACAGATAGCTACATTAGATTGTAAGCTTTATTACATGTGTCAAACGTAATTGGTCATGTATATCCATCCATCCCGGTGGCGCTACAGCGCATGTAGGGCTTGGGCCTGCCTCATGACCTCCTTCCACTAATTTGTCACGTATGTACTTGATAAAATTTAACAAAGTTGGGCTTGAAAACTTTAATGGGATATAATCTAATTTATTTAGTGCTAGTTTAAGACTTGGAACTATTAGAATTTTAAAAATACTTCATCATTTTCATTTTGTGAAATTTGTGGCTTGCTTTGGTATTTTTTTTTCATTACATAATCATTTTTTGAGAAATTGAATTTCATCTTTATTTGGAAGCATGCAAAGAAAGAAAGGCTGTTAACAATTAATTTGAATTTAATTGTTAACTTTTGAAAAATTAACGGGTAATTAATAATTAATTTCGATTAAAGCTAAAAATAAAATAAAATTTATGATGTCATAAGTAACACTTATTAAACGTTCTTGTTGAAAATATAAATAACACTGGAATGTCCCATTATAAGACATCTTTTAAACAACTAGCAAAAAGAAAAGTGTGTTGACATTATTTGGTTTTAAGTGATAAGCGGGTCTAATTGACAAAATAACCACCTGAGCTGAACAATCATTCACATGGAATCTAGGTAACTGGTTGCACGAAACGGTCTTGGCAAGGAATGATGTTATTGGATATCGGTGTTCATTAAGTTTCCACGATTTAACGAGAAATTAATCTTTAATTTCCGCAAAAAAGATTAATTAACATTTCATTTATATAATTTCCTCAGTGCACTTTTTACTAAGAAAGCATCTTTGAAAAATGATTATCAAAAAGAAGAAGATGAAGTTCAAAGGCAGAAAATTCAGCAGATGTTTGAATTGAGGTCCATGATGCTGGAAAAAAGTTCTAGACCAGAAGCTAACCCTGAACAAAATTCAAGTTAAGGTAATGCTAGATAGCAAAGTAAACTTATTTTGCATAAAAATGTTGTAGTGACGTTATTATAGTATTAGATGAAGTCCTTATGTTTTTTTAAACGCATCAACAGTTTAAAATTAAGAGGAACATATACTAGTTATTCAATCACTTTAATGCTGTTAATTCTTGATCCACATGAGATTATTATTATTATTTATATCAATTATTGCTCACAGCACAGACCCTGGGCAACAAAATTTAATACCAGTACCAGGAAGCTGCTACTGCTAAGAGAAAATTTCTTGTGAAAATCCTCTAGGTGTTTCTGCTTTAGTTTTTGCATGTTTTAAAAAAAATTTACCCATTCAACTTAGTAAAATTAATTTTTGCCTTGAATATATTTTTTGCTTGTTTTTTTTGGTTTATGTTCACTGTTATTTTTTGTTAAAAATGATCTGAAATAAAGAAAATATTCCATAATAAATAAATCAGATCAGAAAAAAAATTTAAGCAACCTAAAATTGTATTTTGTTTCTATTTTTGTTGTGGTCTATTTAAAATAACAACAAAAAATACTGAAACTGGCTAGTCTTGCACTGTTGCTGGAAAAAAAGAATTGAACAATACAATAAATGTTAGCATATCATATTTGTGATAAATATGCAAGGGCCTGAACATAATAATAATGAAGACTTGATTGGATGAACAAGATTTACGAATAAAACTCACGTCATCTTCTTTTTCTCTTAATCAATAGTTTGAGCACTACTTTTAATTATTAAAAGATTTGTATTTAAATAATTCCATATTATGCACTATGAAAACAATACTGACTTTAAAATCAGTCTTGGTTTACTCTTAGGCTTACATAAATTATAAAAATATTAGTGGAACACGTACTATGGTTATACAAATAACTAAGACTAAAAAAACTTCAGAGCGAAACTTATCTAGTGGTTTAATGAGTGTGATAATCATTTTCATTAATATGTTATTGATTTTGAATAAGAATAACTATTTTTACACACTTTTTTAATACATTAAAGGTCTTTTTTTTCCCCAGATTGATCCACACTAGTGTAAAAGACATTATTTAAAGGCTTTAGTTACTGAATGATGTGAATATATTTTATGAAGTTAGTTTAGCATATACTCAACTTTAAAAAGGCACTTTGGTGTAACCATTATCAAGCTAATTTATCTATGTTAAAGACTAATATCTCTATTCAAAGATGGAAGACAAGAAAGAAAACATTATTTTCCCTAGAATCCATGAAGACAATAAAGTGGATTCACAAACAAAACAAAAAAAGATTATTACCAAGTGCATTTTTGATTTAGATGTTAAAACACGAACTAAATTACTTGTCGATAAGGCTCTTTCACGGCAAAAGCAAATAAATGACATGAAAAAAAATGTGAAATGTGAATTGAATGATACCATGGATTTCAAAGATGCTCCTAAGCTGAGGATACCTCGATTGAAGCTGAAGAACTCAACATCTGTCGAAAAAGAAAATCCTCCAAAAAGCGGTTTGTCAGAACAGTCAGCATTACCTAGTGGGAATGGTGTTGCTGATATACCCAAACAGGTGTCTATACAAGCCAATGAGGCCAAAGGATCCGAGTTTTCTTCTTCTGTCACTTTGTCTAGGCCTGTTGGCTTGGCACTCAAGAATTGCATCATATGTAATCATACAATTGAACATTCTGACTTTGAGGAACATAGAAAAAATTGTTTGAGGGCCACTTTTTCAAAGACTTCAGGTTCGTCTTGTATAAAAATGTTCACATATATCACCTCCTAAATATAAAAAATTACTATGTGTAAGTAAAACAATGCAATTAATCATAGAAATTTATTTTAGAACCAACAAAATATTTGTACTTTAACCTGCATTGATAATGATGAATATGTTCATGTAATTTAGAAACAAAGTCTTCCACTGATCCTCAAAGTACAGAACCCATGAAATGTCACTTGTGTGGGAAGGACCTGACCCATATGAACTCACAAAGACAGAGTCAACATCTCAACAAATGTATTGACAAGGTAAAGCCAGGATTATCTTTTATTCGGAGGAGCTATACAGAAAAAGGACAATTTGGGGTATTTCAGATGAATTAAAGTTTCATTCAATGATACTTAAATAAAGTAAACCAAGTTGTGCAGAAAAAAATTCCTTTTTTAAAAATGAATTATGAATGCCCTTTACATTCTCCTAAAATAAAATTTTCCTCACTCCAAAAAAACAACTGAAACTGTCTTATACCAAGATAACACCAGTGTGACTTTGTAAGAATTTCCTCTGGGCCGCTGAACGTTAAAAAAATTGCAGTATATACTTGTTCTATAGTCCGTTCGTTCATAAGCCGACCACCCTCTTCTGGAAGAGAATAGTATAAAAAGTGTTCAACCTGCTCGTAAGCCAACTCCAAAAAATAATAGGACAGCATAAACAAAATGGTACACGTTTAAAAAAAACAACTACAAGCTAAATTGGTCATTATAATTGTTTCCTTTTTTTATGTTGAAGAGCAAAGAGATTAGAATAACATAACAATAACAGAGATGATAAGTACAGATGCTAAATAATATTTTATAGGTTCTGATAGAGCAGTCGAATCTTGTAGAATGTAGGCAAGGACCTTGATGAATAGAATAACAGCATTAATATTCAAGGTACATGCAGCAATCATCTATAACCAACGCCAACTTTTTCCCTCTAGATTTTGTCCAAAAAAGTCAGTTTCAGAACAAGTATATATAGTAATTTGTAACTGGCCAAACCTATCACACCCTCTATACCACACTACGCCCTTGGACTCTATTAATATTTTAATACCCCCTTTAAGTATGCTTTTATTTTAATAATCATTAACAAGTAATCTTGTCTTATTTAACCCTTCCGTTATTCTGCTGTCTCTTGTCTTTTGGTACTAAGACAGTTACAGGAAAAACAATTTAAATGCTAATAATAAATCGTGTGTAACCTTAATATAAGTTACTGCAAATGGCTGCCCCCATGTTTTGAATTTTATTTGTGTCTGTTTATGTTAAAAATTAATGAAAATTTAATGTAAATCGACAGAAAAGTGGAACTAGCATTATGGGTTATATTCTTTGGATATTTTCAGAATCATAATTTAATCAAGAATACGTTTCTAGGTCAAGTAACACACTGTTTCTTGGTCAAGTAACACACTGTTTCTAGGTCAAGTAACACACTGTTTCTAGGTCAAGTAACACACTGTTTCTAGGTCAAGTAACACACTGTTTCTAGATCAAGTAACACACTGTTTCTAGGTCAAGTAACACTGTTTCTAGGTCAAGTAACACACTGTTTCTAGGTCAAGTAACACACTGTTTCTAGATCAAGTAACACACTGTTTCTAGGTCAAGTAACACACTGTTTCTAGATCAAGTAACACACTATGTTAGAGCTAATCACGGTCATGTTGGGTGTATGTCATGTGTGGTGTGTATGGAAAAAAATCATGTTAAGCCTGGTCCCTTTTGGAACTCAGGGCGTGTTAGCGCATTTTCGTATTATGTATCAGTACTTATGTTAGATATCAGCATTATGTAGTTATCAGTAATTGTGTTTAGATTTTAGACATATTTTTATGAATTTTCTTGTGTAATGAATATACCTGACATTTTTTTTATTTAAAAGTCATTTCTTTACATTTTAAAAAAAATTATTTTCTCTTTAATCTAACTACAAGTCACCACAAATGATGACGTAAAACTCTCTAAACATTTACACACATTCTAATGACGTCAACAAAAAAAACAAACAAAAAAACAAACTAATTCTTTTGCACGCCTTCGCACCACTCTTGAATGCTTGAAATACTATGTATTCGACTTCCGGCAATGGCGGCCGTTCCCTGCGCTAGTGTTACCTCTCGATTCGAAATATTTTTTGGTAGTTTTAACGGGGTTTTTTAACGGATCGAGTAACTGAGTGTTGATGCACAAATGGCAGGTCAGGACATACAAAATACATATATACCTCATGGGTCTAGGACTTATGGATGCTGAGATCAAAGGTGATGACAGACGGACGGACGGACGGACGGACAAAACGGGTGCAATAGCGCATTCGACTTCTCGAAAATGCGCTAAAAATTCCAATTATATTTATAACAAGTAAAATCCTAGAGTGTCTTGTAAAGACAATTTATGTTTTGTGAAACAATATTATTTCTGCTAGGTGAAAGTTTCACACTAACTGAAAGACAAACCTATTTACAACAATTTTTCAAATTTCCATTCTATTCCAAGCACTTGTTTGGATGTTGGTACATTTTTTCTACAGCATGTTTGTACTTTCTCTTTAAGGCTCAGGAACCCAGGCATAGGGGAATGTTAGTTTCTTCAGGTCAATAGGTTGGGTAGGGAAAGATGTCATTTGACATAAACAAGAACATTTTGAGTGGTTAAAATAAATGGTTGCTGTTCATGTTAAAACAGGTGGAAGCAGATCAGGAAAATCATCAGGCCTACCAAGAGCAGTTAACTGCTGCAAGAAAAGCAGTTTTGAGTTGTCCCATGTGTGGAAAGAAGCTTAAAACACCTGTTGTAAGTGAAAAAATTTATATTGTATTAAAATGATAAAACTGCATTGTATAATCTTACCTAGACTATCATTTATTAAAAAAAAAATGTGTTTAATGTAGGTCCTCTCAAATTTTATATCACAGCCTTATTTATTTAAATTTTAAATGTATTTTAATTTTATTTACCATGATATAAGTATAAGGTGTCTTATTAAATTAATGTACCAAGAAGCCATCACATTAAGTTTTAAAATCAGCTGCATAAGTAATTTTTGTTTGACCTTTCAAATGTGCTTTGAATGCACTGGAAAATGTCTTAAATGTATTACAGAGCCGACAATCACATCTTAAAAAATGTGCCGCCTTAAATAAGATGTCAGTGGAACAGGTTAAAAACTTGGTCACCCAGCAAGAGGAAGAGCATCTTGCCAGTTTGGACGAAGGAATTTTACCAGAAGAATTTTTGTACGTTTTTTTTTAAAATATCCAATTTTGAGTAATGACCTAAAGTCACACTAAATTATAAAGTAATTGAGAAAAAATTAAATGTAGTAGTTAAAATATTTCAGACTGAACTCCATCAGCTGGTTTGAATTAAGAGCTTTACTTCTCATATTTCGGGGCTACCTCCTTCCACAGAACAGTATTTTATAAGGTCCTTTACCTTTGAAATATCGTAGTGGATTGATGCTTTGCTACCAAAATGGGCATAAAATTTGATACCAGGATGGTGGATTGGAATTTGTTTCAAGCTCATGTCTCAATATTCTAGTTTATATAGTATGAATTAGTAGTATCTCTAGACTATATGGTATGAAATAGGATTGAATTTGGACAGTCTATACATTTGAATTAATAATAATAAAATGATAATTTATATAGCGCTGTATCCCAGCTAGGAGCCGGGCTCACAGTGCTTTACATGGAGATAACAATACATATTTTAATTAAATAAACATTCATATCATACCAACTACATAAATGACAATACGTTATACATCAGCTACATTAATCATTAAAAGAAATTAGGAGTGCATTCAGACAGTCTATATGGTAGGATTAAAATCGAATTAAATCATTATTAAGAATGTTTCATAAAGTCTACACAATTTTCAAGTGCAATTTTTATGATATCATTTTGAAATGTCTTTAGGTCAAAGTCAAAACCTACAACTGGGAAATCATCCAAGATTAAAAAGCCTAAAACGTGAGTCATAGTTATGAAGCAACTAAAAGTAAAATTGATCAGACTCCATATTTAAGTATTCTAGTTACTGCCATGAGATTTTTTAACTTTGATTGTTTCTGTATTTAAAAATGGGCACTATCCCCCCCTCGTGCCCTCTGAAGCGATCCTGGGGGGCGGTGAAAGCCACAGGTTTCTATTTGGGGGGCAGTGAAAGCATTAAAAAAAACGAGTGAAGATTTAGAAAAAAATATTTTTGTATTTTGCTGATTAAGCTTAATTTTTCTTTGAAAAATGTTTTGGAGGTTGGTTTGGTTCCCGCATACTCCCACACTTGGATTTAGATATGTGCAAGTGCACTCTTCCAAACTACAAGAACATTTGACAAAAATTAACAGTGATAATTTATTTTATTTTTTAAACACTAAAATAAAAAATTATCAAACTAATGACATTGGCTAAACTCTTTTCAACCGCAACCACACAAGATTGACATGGCTTGCTTGTTTCTTACAATACTTTGTTAATATTTGCTTAATCCAGAAAACATTATACTATTGGTGGAGAACAAATTGTACCGGCTATTCATGAAGTAATACGTAATGTGCACCACAAGCCAGCATCTGATATTATCAAGAAAAATTCGTTAATAGTAATTACACAGTGCAAATAAGAATTGATGATATGACTAAAGATATTGAAGATTCAATTGTGTGGCTATTTAAAAACCTCTCTTTTCTACTCAACTAATGAGTCAACATAGCCAGGATATGAAGCTTTACTTTTAGCATACTTGCGATTACAAAAGGAGGAATACATTTGCCAAGAATTATCATTTAAACATGAGTGCTGCAAAAAAAAAAAAAAGAAAAAGATTAAATATGAATGTCTGCTTTCAAATTACAATTTTTCAAACCTGTTCAAAGTATAAATCGTTAAGAAAAGCCTATTTGGGTTGAGCTCCAATGTTATATGTTAACAATTAATGACTAATGATCACTAATCGACTCCGGGGCCATAAAACCTATTATATATCCCTAAATTTAATACAAATACTTGAAATAAAAATTCTAAAAAAAACCAAAGAAAATTAACATGACATTAGCTGACCTACAGGCCGTTTAATATACTCTGACAGGCCTTATGCAGTCTGCAAACCATAGTTGGCCTTCCCCTGTGTTAGAATAAGAAAAAAAAATTTGGGGTGGGGGTAGGCGCCGAGTAATATGTTTTTTGGAAAGGGGGCGAAAAGCAACAAATGTTTTGGAACCACTGATTTGAATGGTTGAACATCACATAGAATTTATGAATTGAATAAAGAAGCATTGTACTTTATCTCGTAAGTTGCAGCTATCTATGCCAATAGCCCTTAAAACCAACAAAATTTTAAAAAATTCATTGCTCATGAGTTGGTGAAATAAAAACTTACCAAGTACATACAAAACCTTAATATTATTTTAAAAAAATAATAATTTGGGCGAGGTGAAGTCAACATTTAGGAATGCTCATTACCATTTTTCTCTTCTTGTCTGCTTGTTTTAAAATCTGAAATTGAATCTGTGGAGGGAAAGGGTTGAGTTTATTCATGGAATTTATTATTTTGAATGAATATTTTCATGTTCAGCTAAAAAAATCTAACATTAAGAAACCACTATACTATGCCAGAAATCTCTATCTTTAAATTTGACCAGGAAAGATGAAGAAGACACTCAGATAGCCTTGGCCCTTTCCAGATCACTGGCAGAAGATCAGGGAAATTTAGACTCGGACATCATGGAGACGATAGACATGCTCAATGGGAGGGCAAAGTTGACCAGTGTTCAACAGAATGGCATTGCTCCCAGTAAAGGAAAAGGCAAAAAGGGGAAACAGTAAGCTGTTATTTATGTTTTGAATAAATCTCAATATTAAACAATTCCTGTTCATCCCTATGTCTTACAAATCTGATCAGGATTGATTCCATCTGCATTGACATTTACTCAGCAGCTGGGCACAGTGATTTCTACCATACAAGCATTTACCAGGTTCAACAATGAGATGTGTATATAAATGCATATATTTGACTTCAGTAGGTATTTCATTTCATGAAAAGTTATTCGCTGCTGAAGTTGTTTGAATATGTTTCAGTCCTGATCCAGTAAGTTTGCTGATGACAATGTCAAAGGAGGAAGCAATGGAAAGGATAACCCAAAGAGTTAATAGTTACATTTTCTCCAGTGTAAGTATTACCCCTCCCCCTTCCCAATACAAAAAAACACCCACACTAACCCATTTCTCTATTCCATTACAGCTATATTTTAATAATTTATTTTCATGATTTTTTAAATCACGTAATAATTGTTTTTCAAATTAGAAATAAACAATAATCATGAAATAATAAGGATTTACACAAACTTGTGCTAATCATTTCTTACGGAAGCTCTATTAGAACATCACTTTAAACGAATTCTGTTTAATATTTTTATCCAGAACTCTGTTAATAGAAAAATATTTTTTTAAATCTAATTTTTATTTGCAATTTCCAGATTCCAACAGATACAACAGCACAAACCCCCCCATTTAAATCTTCCAAGACCACTACTGAGCAAGCTCCTCTACTGTGGCTGAGAACTTCCCTCGATCCTGAAACATCATCAACCATGTCTCTAGATCGTGCTCAGTTTTATGTCGAGCAACTCATGCCTCAGGTGTCCATAAGCACTGTTGAGACAGGAAGTAAGATCAAGCGGTTGTCAGTTATACCAGGCCGGCGCAGGTCAGAAGATGAGGGACCAGAAAAAAGGGAGGAAGCAGTTTTTAATGACAGCCAAAATGTAAGTCATATAGTTTTGATGTAATCATAGAATCCCAAGTAGAGTTTTATAATCTTGTAGCTTAACTGGCTAGCTATAGGTTTAATTTTAAAAATAAAAAACAACACATCATTTTTTATCTTTGGCTTTTTTCTATTTCTAACGGTGAGTGTACTGACAAATATGATTTGCAATGATCCAAAGTATATAATAATGCATTAAACTTGTTCTATTTCAGATTTAACAAGTCTGCTATCTGTCACTTTCCTTAAATTTCTCATTTGTTAACATAAACTGATGTAAAATGAGATTCAAGTCAAATGGCCTTTACTTTACAGATTTATTCCTCTCCCATCTCACAAACTGTGCAAATCCTTGCTCAACTTGCTATGGAAAATGGGGAAGAAGAATCTAATGCAACTCAAACAGAACAAGGAAATTCTGGGGGAACAGATGTTAAGGACATGGTTGGTAACAACACTGGCTTCTTTGAGGACAGTCAAGTATCAGAACTGGTGAGTTTAATGAACTTAGGTAAGGAAATCTGAACGTATAAGTTAATTTTAAAACAATGGCTTGCATGAGGATGGAAATAAACTTAATGTTTCTTTCAACTAATGTAAACAGCATCATACAAATTATTGAACAGCACATTTTTTTACTGCTTGTGTGGTTTTACATCGTGTTAATTAGTCTGTACTAAAATTATTACAGTAAATGTAAGGCAGCTACATTATTTAAAAGAGTTTTTTAAGGAGGATTTATCCAATAAATTATATCTTCCCAATTTTCTATTGAGAAAAATGTTAAGGTAATCACTATATGTGTTAATAGCATTATTTCATTATTTTGAATCAACCTGAAAGGAGTCTTTATTTTGTTGTGTTTAGATAAGATTTTGCACAGCTAAACAAAATCCTAATTTATTTTAGTATTTATTTACTGAATTACTTTGAAATGTATTTTTGTCGGCTACTCCTGGTAGTAGCACTAGCAGAATTTCAATTTGTAATAGTATATTGTGGTAGAGAAAGGCGTATTTAGCTAAATATGTAGTTCACCAAGAAAATATAATTTTAAAATTTCTATTAGCATAAAATATTTTATAAACTGAAATAATTGTATTTTTTTCATCTAATGAGCCTATGCGTATGATAAAAAGTAATTGAATAGATTGAAAAATAACAACAGTAGAGCATTCATACTAACGTTTGAAAGACCAAGGTCATGGTTATTTTTCATATGTCAATATCAGAATTTCCATAATTGCATGGGCCTCTTGTTTCGTTTGCTAATATTTTTTGGTAAATGGAATTATACATATTAAAAGTTACTTTAAAAAGTGTAAGCATAACAGCAATTTTGAATTTTCCTGTCTGTGGATTAATTTAAGGAGATGATTTTTCTAGTCAGTAACTTTGTATTCTGTGGTGCACCTGATGCTACTGGTTATGTCAAGGGTATTTATATATTATAGATTATAGACATGGTTTTGTTGAAGGATACAATACAGTCAATAGTCAATACACTATAGATGTGTCATCTACACAAAAATAAGTTCTAAGCCCAGGGCTTCACAATTGTTTCACAAACACTACACATTATTGGATGTTTCGCACAATATATTTATCACAAAACAGTCCTTGGAGTATGAGTATGACACTGTATGGTAGAAGCATAACATAAGCTTTTCAGCTTAAATAATGGTCTTCAAATGAATGTGTTAATAGAATAAATAAAACTTCTGTTTTGCGTTAAATGTAAATATCTTTTTTCACTATTTATTTACTTTACATGCCTTTTAACACAGACCCATTACTCCCATATATTACATTGTATGAAAACATATTTTATTTGTGACCAGCCAAAACAATCCAGTGCCTTCAGCCTTGAAGATTCCTATAGTAGTCTGGTCAATTGCTCCAAGTTCAGTGATCTGACCATCCTTACAGAGCAGGACACCAAGCTGCATGCCCACAAAGTGGTGCTCTATGCCAGATGTCCATGTTTGCTTGAGGCAAGTTAAATGTT
>MUZC01004729.1:143986-177461 GCA_002072015.1 Radix auricularia | reverse complement strand
CTGTTGTACGTACTCTATGCCAGATGTCCATGTTTGCTTGAGGCAAGTTAAATGTTCATCTGTTGTACGTACTCTATGTCAGATGTACATGTTTGCTTGAGGCAAGTTAAATGTTCACCTGTTGTTTCATTTCTACGTACTTTATGCCAGATGTCCATGTTTGCTTGAGGCAAGTTAAATGTTCACCTGTTGTACGTACTCTATGCCACATGTACATGTTTGCTTGAGGGAAGTTAAATGTTAACCTGTTGTTTCATTTGTACATACTCTATGCCTTCTAGTTGTCATATGTTGATCATTTGTGTCAATATTTTTAAACATGTTCAGATAATGCTTTATGATTAAAACCCATAAGTATTATATCAAATATGCATCACTAAAAATTCAAATTTTTTATTAATCAATTGAATATATATACCTTGAATTACTTTCAATTGCCTTTTGATCTTTTTTAACCTTGTAATCTCTTGCTCCTCAGTTGGTGAAAGATGAAGATGAGGTGGCAATCATCAACTTAACTCAGTACAAGGAAGAGAGTGTTTTGTGTCTGCTCAGGTACATCTATGCTGGCCAGGTTCTTCTTCCAGATACAGGGCTAAAGGAAATTACTGAACTGGCAGAAAAGTACGTGCTATCATCTCATCATTTGCTTTAGACACACTATACTTAGTGAAGTCAAAGATTCTCATAATTAAATATTTTTTAAAGTTGTATCCAAAAATGTTTACTCTGTATAAAAAAAAATATTTAGTTTGTATCAAAAAATGTTTAGTCTGTATCCAAAAATGTTTAGTCTGTATCCAAAAATGTTTAGTCTGTATCCAGAATTTCCAAGAAAGATTTACTTGGTACTTGGTAACATTAAATAGTTAATGTAAAAAGAAGGTACCCAGACAATATACATTTTTAGCACAAATAATATTTAAAATGTATATTTAGAAAAACCTAAATGTTTAAAAAAAAACACAATTTCAATTAGAGTGGGTGGCTCGTCAATCATGTACAAGCTGGGGTTGAAATGTGTATCATGGATTGATTTTTACAAACTTCCATGTTCAATTTTTTTATAATAAATATAGATTTAACATGCCACCTTGTATTCTCCATCATTGTGTTTGTTATAAACTTCTAACAATTGAAAAATGCTTTAGAAAATGGGGTTGGAATGTGAACACCACTGGATTTAAATTTAACTCCCTTTAATTTCATTTGCTCTGTATTCTATTTATAGATTGTCTTTAGATCAACTGGCATCGGCAGCATTTTCCAAATTCCTACTTCTCCCTATCAGAGATCAGAGGCCAAGTTTAATACAAGAAGTTAAAGGCTCAGCTGGTAGTGACAGCCGCCAAGAAGGTAAAGGCTCATCTGGTAGTGACAGCCGTCAAGAAGGTAAAGGCTCATCTGGTAGTGACAGCCATCAAGAAGGTAAAGGCTCAGCTTGTAGTGACAGCCATGTTGGCCGTCAATGTCTGCCAGAAAGTCTTAGACAGAATGACTCTAGAGACACGGGGCATGGACAAGGTATCTTAACTGAAAAATATGAGAACCAAGACATTGCCACTGATAGGGAGAACCAAGACATTGCCACTGATAGGCACCAAAATTTATTAGTTGGCTATCATGAATTAAATCCTAACCACAGACAGGGACATTCGACACCCTCAAAGGCCAATCAGCTAACAGAACTGAGTACAAGGAGTGACTTGTTAGAGATAAGGAGTGTTGTTATTTCTGCTGAGGATGCTCAGTTGTCAAATAGCAAAAACAGTGTTAAAAGTGTAGATGAATTGGTCAAAGTTGTGGCTCCTTTTGCTATAGTGCATCAAGACAGTGCCACATCACTGGTGCACCAAAGCATGGACACATCCATAGGGCACCAAGGCAATGTTTCAACACTTGTGCACCAAAACATGGACATACCTACAGGGCACCAAGGCAATGTTCCAACACTGGTGCACCAAAACATGGACACACCCATAGGGCACCAAGGCAATGTTCCAACACTGGTGCACCAAAACATGGACACACCCATAGGACACCATGGCAATGTTCCAACACTCGTGCACCAAAACCTGGACACACTCACAGGGCATCAAGGCAATGTTCCGACACTGGTGCACCAAAACATGGACACACCTATAGGGCACCAAGAAAATCAAACAAATCAAATTCTAAGAGACAGTACAAAAGATGTGACTAAATGTAATCAAGCAAAGACATTTAACCCTAACAACATCTTAGAAGTAGTGCACAAAGACACTGCTATTGGTAGTTTGAATGTTGGCTCTGATAAGGTATACTACCAAGACAATAACTTACTGCAGCAATACACTTGCATCGTTTCAGGCCAGCAAAATACTTTGCAGGAAAGCCCTATAAAAGAAGAAGATTTCTCAGACACAAAAAATCATGTTATATTATTTGCCAATGAAATTTGCAAGAAAGAGGAAATCCCAGACACTGTGGCAGATGATTGGCAGGCAGGCCTCACGGCAGAGTTCAATTGTCCTGGCATTCCTGCAGAGTTGGATCAAATTGCCATGTCTGGTTTTGAAAACTCAACAGGTACAAGTATCCCAGGAGCAAGAACTTCATCTGTCCCAGAGGTTCCTGTTCCAAGAACTTCATCTGTCCCAGAGGTTCCTGTTCTAAGAACTTCATCTGTCCCAGAGGTTCCTGTTCCAAGAACTTCATCTGTCCCAGAGGTTCCTGTTCCAAGAACTTCATCTGTCCCAGAGGTTCCTGTTCCAAGAACTTCATCTGTCCCAGAGGTTCCTATTCCAAGCGCTTCAGAATTTCCTGTTCTAAGTACTTCATCTGTACCAGATGTTCCTGTTCCAAGAACTTCCCTAGTCCCAGAGGTCCCTGCTGTAAACACTTCCTCTGCCCTAGATGTACCTAAAACAAATAAAAAGACACCCAAGAAAAGAAATAAGAAAGTGTCCACCAAAAATTTCAAAAGTATACTGGGTAAAATTCTTGCCAATTTGCCCAGTTCCAGCGAAGACACTGGTCAACATCATTTGGCCAACACATTGACAGATGAAGATTTTGAATTAATAACTATCAAGATTGAGCAAGGATTTCAAGACATGTATCAGCTAGAAGATCCTAGTTTTTATATTCCCTCCATTCTGGACCCTGTGGATACTAGTTGTGATGACTTGATCATCATGCATTCTGACATCAAAGGACCCATAATGAAGAAGAAAAGGAGGACACCTAAAGATAAACCTACAGACCAGATATTTTTCCCAGGTTTGTCATTTAACCAACTGGATTCTGGGAAATTGCCTACGGATCTGTCCCCAGCCCATGGTGCTGTCTTTGGAGAGGACCTGCTGATCTCTAAGCCAGACAACAAACATTCACCAAATAGCCTGCCTTCACCTGCCACCCATTCCACCAAGCCCAATGTGCCAAGACAGATTGTGAACTTGTTTAAAAAAACACTGCGCCAAGTCTCCTTTGAAGAAAAGAGTGAAACAACCAGCTCTGTGTCTGGCTTTGATAAGATGAGCCAAGGCTGTCATAACTGTCATAGCAAAGCTCCAGGAGCAGCCGTTGACCCTGTGTCGACCAAAATCTCATCCCCTGATGTTGGTGGAACAGCAGCAGCCCCTAGTCAGAGATCACAGCCACCACCAACTATAGTCTCCTCTGTTAAAGTCGGCACACTATACGAGGCACCCAAATCTGACACTAGTGGGCCCCAGCTCAACACAGAGGCACCCAAATCTGACACTAGTGGGCCCCAGCTCAACACAGAGGCACCCAAATCTGACACCAGAGGGCCCCAGCTCAACACAGATGTCAGCAGTTCAAATGAGAATGACCCTGAGAGGTTCTCCTTACAGTCACAACCAGACATACTGTACATAAGTGGAGATGAGTTGTTCAGTGATCCTGAGGATGTTCCTGCCACCACACAGCCAGCTGTCTCCCAGTCAGCACACTCTCCCCCTACTGTAACCAGCAGTAAAGGCCAAACAGAAAGCCCTTCTTGTGCAGAGTGGTCCCTTGCCACTCAACCAATCTCCTTTTCAACTGCTGCTTGGCCATCGGCTAAATTCACATGTTCTATCAAAGACACTTCAAACCAAATTCTGCTAAAGTCTAATAAAGCTCTCATTTCTGGCTCTATGTCTGTGCAGCCATCAGGAAGCCAAGTTAAGGACACTTTAAACTACTCATCTGTCTGCACTAATGCTGGGATAGCTGCACCAAAGGTCACCACTACAAACCCTAGTGGATTAAAAGAAGCTAGTGCACCAAACAAACTGGGATTGAAAGAAAATATGTTGAATATTATTTCAGATATTCTGGTTCAACATTTTAAACCAACCATGGCTGGAGTGCAAAATGGCAGCCATAAAAGTGAACCAAATAGTAAACGCATGGCTGAATTGCAAAGTGTCAGCCATAAAAGTGAACCAAATAGTAACAGCATGGCTGGAGTGCAGCAAAGTGTCAGCCATAAAAGTGAACCAAATAATAAAAGCATGGCTGGATTGCAAAATGGCAGCCATATAAGTAAACCCAATAATAAAAGCATGGCTGGATTGCAAAATGTCAGCCATATAAGTAAACCCAATAATAAAAGCATGGCTGGATTGCAAAATGTCAGCCATATAAGTAAACCAAATAATAAAAGCATGGCTGGAGTGCAGCAGAGTGTCAGCCATAAAAGTCAAGCCAACAGTAAAATAAGACTGAATTCCTCAAGTCAATCAGCTGGTAGCAGTCCAATAATGGCAGCTGTGGCGCCACAAATATTACAGCAGGATGAGAATAGGAGGAAAGAAAAGAAATCTGTTATCACTTCTCAAAATGGTACCATATATGAAAATACTTTGTCCTATTCCCAGATGAAGAAGAGCAAGACTGAAGATGGTAACCTGAAGTTAACACAGGGACAAAGTGTGGGTCATGTCTCGTTGGGGAATAAAGGAGTAGTACATGTTCAAAGTCTTAGTTCACAGTCGGCTGACCCCTCATCCCCATCATTTCTATTCTCATCCAGTGATGAGGAGGACTTGCTGGGTGGAGCTGATGCAGCCAGCCACCAACTGGTAAGACCCAGGGCAGAAGGTCTGTCTTCCAAAAGGAAGCTCATGGCCTCCTCTTCTGAAAGCTCAGATTTCACAACTAAAAGTGCTAAACTAGTAGACAGTTCAGAGGAAGTTAAAGCTGTCCAAGTGTCGGGTGGCTGTTTGGGGGCTAGTATCTATCTGACTCCACCAAATAAAGAAAAGGCTGCAGCAACAGACAGAGAAGGTCACAAGATGAAACCACTTGTGTGTCCCAAGGTTTCTCAGAGCAGGTTTTCCCAGTCAGGTCCCAAGCAAGCTTCCACTGGTTGTAATTTGTCCACTTCTTCAGATGGGGAGAGACTCAATGTAGGGAGTCGTATGGAATCTTATAATAGCACAACTAGTCAAAAGAGAATGGAGGCTGTCATCCATGCAAGGGGTCATGTTAAATCATCCAGTAGTTCTGATGAGGAGAAACTCAAACAAAAACAGCCTGTCATCCACGAAGTCAGTCAGCTGAGTGCACGTGTTCAAAGTGGGTCAATCCCCAAAGATACAAGTACAAGCAGAGATAAAAAATCTAAAGTCTCCCCAAATTTTTATTCTCCTTGTGTATCTGAAGCATCCCCAAGAATAAGTCTGGTCAATGACCTTTCCCCTGTGATTAGCTCCTCCCCCATCCTGGATGTTGATGATGAAAGCCGTCTGGTCTCATCCTTTCAGTCAGTGGCAGAAGGCAAATTTTCATCGTCACAGCTCAAAAAAACTTGTAGAGGCTTGGCAAAGAAAAACTCTCCGCTCTTATCTTCAACACGACTGGAAGGTAGCACAGATAAGCCAATGAAATCCTGGTTAACCTCGCCTGTCCTGCAAATGTCCCCACCCCCGCTCGTTCACATAACCCCACCACGCAAAGGTTCACATCCAGATGTACGGGCAGTAGATGACTTGCCAGCCCAAAGCCAGCCAGCATTGACAAACCTTGATAGAACCCCACAAGCTGACGCATTGCAGCAACCCATATGGGTAGATGACTCTCCTTTGCCAAATGAGAATGTATTAGGGGAAAACATGTCAGTTGGGAATATACCAAAGAAGTGTAGTAAAAATTTAAATTTTGGTAAGTTAAGCCAGCCGGCTCAGTCAAAAGACAATGTCAATTCTAGTCAAGAGAGAAGCTTAAAACATCGTTCTTGTGATGATATGTTATCTGCTGCAGCCGTTCCTCACTTTTTGTTCAGCCAAGGGACTCAACCAGTAGAAGATCCACGGCAAGCTCCTCTCAGTTCTCACATGGTATCCTTGAACCCAAATGTCTCTAAAACAGCCTCTCAAAAGAAATCAATGAATGCAGCAACACTGGCAAAGCCTTCAACGTTTGAGAAGGGTTCCCTCACCACAAGGCTTACACCTTCCCTACAACAAAAGTCACATTTTCAAACAGCACCAGTAACACTACAGCACTTGTCACAAGACCCGGCTAAAACAATGACCCACCACAGAGGGGGTTCTCAAGTGAGCAAATTGTTCACGTCACCTGAAACCACAAAGATATCCTCGAGTGTCTCAGCTCATGATAAATGTATTAACATTGAGGGCAGCTTAAATCAGAGAACATCTCCCATAAAAAGAAATGCAATTCCTTATGTGGTAAGTACTGCTGCTTGTTGTACGGCTAGATTAATGAACAATACAATAATATGAACATTTATAAATGTTACCAGTGCATATTCAATCTTATTGGTTTAATGAAAAACGTACACATTTTTTATTATTAAAATGTATCAATCTTTTGTAAAACATATTAACTAAGATTGTTCAAAGATGGCATATCAGAATTGTTAGGTTAAGTGTTCAGTGTAGAGCTTTTAAAAAAAAAAGTTTTGGAGGTTTTAACCAGAGGTAATTAACAAGAAAACTCATTTTCTCAATCCACACTTGTCAAAAAAATGGCTTTCTCTTTAAACCCCAACCCCCTTCCCACTAAAAAAAACTTGTAGCTCTAAAACCAAATAAACAGGCCATGATGCATTCTGGGTAATAATATAAGCCAGGCACATTGATCTAATGCAAGCACAAGGAACCATAAACATTCAACACTAGAATTACTATTACACTCAATATCCCAAATACAAAATTCCTTTACAATCCTTCACTCTTGTTAACATTTGTGCTCATTTGAAAACATCTTCCTTTTTGAAAACTTTGAAAAATTCTTGAAAAGTCACACAAACAAGTCATTGTATGAATTGACTGAGATGAAATAAGTAAAAATGTGCCTGAGATGTCTGCTTGTATATTTTTCTTTAGTTCTGAAGTTGTTCACATGTGTTGTGATGTGAAAGATATTATACTTTTTTTTTTAATACACAGAATGATGATGATTCACCTCTTCCACTACGAGAAAGGTTAAATTATTTAAAAAGTAAACAAGTGGCCAGAGAAGGACATGCTGTCTTAGTGCAACCAACTGGACAGTCCCGAAACACTGACAAGTTAAGTGATACTAGGGTCTCAAAACAGCCACAACCACCAGTAATGATACCAGCCTCTGTTGTGCTTAAACCCCAGGTTACTGAATCCCCAATTATAGATTTGACCTTGTCTGAGCCACTAGATGACTTTTGTTTTGAGGATGTCAGCTTTGAGGAGTTTCAACCAAAGGAGCATGAAAAAGGGAAAGGAAAAACAAAACCAATAAAGCATATCCAAAAGGTAAAAGAGTGAGAAAAAAAGTATTAAAATTCATTGTTTGATCATTTGTCATGATGTCTGTAATGTGATTATATTATAATGAGTTTTAGTCATTGATGTTTTATTTCCTTAAGAGTGTAAAATAATTTTTAAACTTACAAATCACACATGAACATTTTCTTTTACCAATTGTTTCCTATTACTATAGTACAGCTGTATTTATTTGTTCATGGCCTAATCTTCTTAGTCCTCCCAGGAAACATGTCCACCACTGGATAATCTCCCCAAGACACCAGTCAATCAACTGACCAAGATAAAAGTCCATAATAGCATCCCCTCACCATTCACACCTATGCCGTCATACGACACCATGGCTACTCCAGAACTTAAAGTCGGTGTCCACATCTTTGTTTTGTTGGTCATGCTTTAATAAAAAAAATCAATCTTTGCTTTTAAATAAATTGAGTAAAACGTGGAGTTATTGTATTAAAATATTTTAAATATTGACTTGACCCATTCATATTTGTCTTATAGAATTATGTTTACTCAAAGTAATCCTGTTCTTGAAGTTATTTTCTTTGATAATGAAATACATGAGCCTTTCTTTTCATTTACAGTTTTTAAAATATGTATTTAAATCCCATTTTTCATTTATTTAAGGTAAAAATACATTTTAAAAAGAAATGAATGTCTTGTGACTATTTTTTAAAACCTTTTATAATAAAGATTATAATAAGGATTAAATGTTCTCTCAGAAAGCTGCATCTAAGATTGGAGTCAAGGCATTGGGTAAAAAGAGAACAAGGGAACTGTTGAAACATGTCTATCTAGAGACACATCAGTGTAAGTGAAAGCATGAGAAATTATTATTTTTTTTACTTTCTCTAAATCATTGACCGATAAGTAAAAGTAATTTATAAATCCATCAGCTAACATTCAAACGTTGTGATTGTTTGATTGTGGTCTATCTCTTTAAAAAAAAAAGTAAATGAACTGGGAAATGGTCATTGGAAATTTATACTTAGTTATAATTTGGAATGATCTCCCTTCAAAATATATTACTCCCCTCCCCTGCACCCCCAGAAACACCTTGTCTTGTCTTTCCATCATCTCAAACAAAAAACTTTCAGATGAAACTGACAGTGACTATGACGGTACTCCAGTCAAACGCAGCAATCTGGGCCCTTCCCCTTCCAAACTCAATATCAACTCTCAAGAAGGTCAAGGGCACAGCAGTGGCCTGACTCGTCTAAAACCAAAAGTGCAACAAGTAAAGAAATCAGGCCCGGCGTCAAGAGATCCTCAACCAGCTGGACACACAGCAAAGTCTCAAAAGGCAGCAGAGAGTAAGAAGCCGCAACTGACGACTGGGAAAGGTGTAGACAGAGGAATGAAGGAGTCGGACAAGTTTAAGGATTTGACTCCGGAGGATGGTGGAGAGGATGAACCTTTGTCAGCATCACAAGATTCCAGCTACAGGTCAGAGATAACACTCATTTTAAAAAAAGGAATAATACTTTTTTTGTATGTTTCAAGTTAATTTTATATGTTAATTATTGACATCAATGCCATCTTGATCATGATCCTTTTCTGGGCTCTGGAAAAAAAACTATTTAAGCTAGAAGTAAGAATAAAGTGTAACTGAAATGGGCTCTTTTTAAATGTATTCTTTGACAAACGAGAGACTACATTTGACTAACTGAATTTGTTTCTTTCTTTCTTTGAGAAACTTTAAAAGCCTTATAGAAATTCTGCCCATGTATCATTGAGGACTGATAGGGAAAAACATGGTAAAATCTAAGGTACATAATAAGTGATAACTTTCTGCTAAGGCACCACAACACTGCTAATGTGACTGTTAAAAGCCTTATTCACAACAAACAAGTGAAATGAAGAATTCAATAACTATAGTTGATGAAGATCTAATGTGACTGTTAAAAGCCTTATTCACAACAAACAAGTGAAATGAAGAATTCAATTAGTTGATGAAGATCAAATGTGACTGTTAAAAGCCTTATTCACAACAAACAAGTGAAATGAAGAATTCAATAACTATAGTTGATGAAGATCAAATGGTGACTGTTAAAAGCCTTATTCACAACAAACAAGTGAAATGAAGAATTCAATAACTATAGTTGATGAAGATCAAATGTGACTGTTAAAAGCCTTATTCACAACAAACAAGTGAAATGAAGAATTAAATAACTATAGTTGATGAAGATCAAATGTGACTGTTAAAAGCCTTATTCACAACAAACAAGTGAAATGAAGAATTCAATAAATATAGTTAATGAAGATCAAGAAGCCACCTGTGTCCATCCCAACATGAACACAGAAATACAAAGTACATGTATTCTGTAGAATTTTTAATTTACTCTGTCATTGTTTTGAGTGTCTTTGTATTGATCATTCTGGCTCCTAAGTATATGGAGGAGGCTCTTGACTTTGCTGTGGTATGGATTAGAACATTTCCCTGGTTGCATGAGATGATATCAGGAAATTGGGGGGGGGGGGGGGGGGTGGAAGGCAGGAGGAAAAACTGGAATAGACACAAACGTGTCCAAGTTTTGACTCTCAAATTTGTCTTTTGTAAGCTTGTTCCATTCCCTGATTGTTTTTGACAAGAATGAGAATATCATGTACTGTGTTATTTTTGTTAGGAGCCAGAACTGTCTGTCACAGTCTCGTCACTGTCAATCCTCTTTTAAGTAACTGGGTCCCATAAAGTAGACTCAACATTAAAAGACCATCAGGCTTAAGGCTTTCTTTTTAAATAGAAGTTCGTATCTTGAGATTTCACCTTAAGAAACATGACATCTGTTTGTCCAGCTGCACACATAGCCAATATGCTTGCCCCAGCGAACTTCTATTTGAATGGTTATTAGACTGAGGTACCTTATGTATGAAACTGGGTAAGTATAATGTTGCCCTTCAGTTACTTAGGCTGGTGTGAAGGGTTTCTACTTCTGCTTTGGTCTGGCACTTGGCATATGCCATTTCTTGTGTGACTCAGCTAATTGTAACCACAACTTATCTTAGATATACAGACGCTCCTTCTATGCAGAAGATAATTGCGTCCACAGACCATGAGAGATGATCTGTTGGCAAGTGATGCAGCGGTCACAGGCCACGGCTATAGGGGTTCCACGCATTACCCCAGCCGCCTAACTATTGTCTAGTTAGGTACCCATTCGGAGCTGGGTGACCCTCAGGCCCCGAGAACAAATCCTCACCTTCGTGTGGATCCGAACTCGTGACCATCGGTATGACAGTCGAGAGCGCTACCTCTCGACCACCACATCCCACAACTGCTAGCATTCATCATCTAAGAACAGGCTGACCTCTGAGGTCAGCTTCTCGGATAGATCACTGACATATGTTTAAAAGCGCTCTGATGTATTTAAAGAAAACTGTCTTTAAAAAATTCTCATTTTGAAATTTCTCTCAAATACTAAAACTTACTATTCCATAACATAGGGGCTGCTTATTTAATTGAGTGCACTCCTTCTGATTGTGTCCATTCACATTGGAAACTGGAAAGGTAGTGTGATTTTTGAAGATAAGTTTTTATCAAATAATAAAGTGCTGAGGGTTTCATGCAGCTGTGTGTTAGGGACATAAATTTTGTGTTTGATGGGCTTGCTTACAGGAAGTCAGTGGGCATCTTAAAAAAACGAGGGTTATATGGTGGAGTTCAACAATTCACTGCGTTGTGTAAATTTGTACACTTTTTGGAGTCTGAAACAGATTTTGAGGAGAACCCCCACTGACAACTGTTATGGTATTCCAGCTTTGATTTGATTAGAAAGTTTTTATGACATTGGCTGATCCCTTATAAAGTTGAAGACACAACTGCCCCAGGAAACAAAAATGATAGAAACAAGCCATGATCACAGAAATGATTTGAGATTTCATTATATAGCAAGAGTTCTCTGAATCTTAATGTTTTGAACAAAGGGATCTTTGAAGCACCAACGTTTTTTAATGTGATAGTTACATTGCAAACTGCTATTTCTCCAACATTTTTTATCTGTCTTTTATGTGAAGGTAATTTTGTTAAGAGTTGGTCTATTGGAGAATACATATTTAGAGAGGGGTCTGAAAGACAGAAACAAGTATTGTTTCATATGGGAGGAATATAGAATATGGATCCTAACTTGCTTACAATTACAACAGTAACATGGAGCTTGATTAACCTCACCTTATAAGTAAATCAAACTATCTTACATATTTCAGTGACTTACTTGATAAACCTCACCTCATTATTATTAGTAACTCAAACTATCTTACATATTTCAGTGATTCTCCTGACTTACTTGATTAACCTCACCTTATAAGTAACTCAAACTATCTTACATATTTCAGTGATTCTCCTGACTTACTTGATAAACCTCACCTTATAAGTAACTCAAACTGTCTTGCATATTTCAGTGATTCTCCTGACTTACTTGATAAACCTCACCTTATAAGTAACTCAAACTATCTTACATATTTCAGTGATTCTCCTGACTTACTTGATTAACCTCACCTTATAAGTAACTCAAACTGTCTTACATATTTCAGTGATTCTCCTGACTTACTTGATAAACCTCACCTTATAAGTAACTCAAACTATCTTACATATTTCAGTGATTCTCCTGACTTACTTGATTAACCTCACCTTATAAGTAACTCAAACTATCTTGCATATTTCAGTGATTCTCCTGACTTACCAGAGGAAAGTATTTTACAGGGATGGCCAGAGGAAGAAATGCCAACTACACAACAGGTGAAATGTTGATTACAATATTTTTAGAAGTAATATAACTAAGAAAATGACAAAAATTGTCCCACTCCACTCCAACACTTAAATGTTTTTTTTTTTGCTGCAAAATTGAAAACTTAATTTCAGTCTATTTCTTAGTGATTATAGTTCACAGTGATATATTTTTTATTTTTGTTTTAAAACTTTTATTTGAATGTGTTTGCAAACATTTTCATGTTAAAACTCAAATTATAGAACCCTGACCAATTTATAATGACGCCAATTAACAATTTAATAAATCTTAAGTTAATTTTAAAACACTTGTATGAAATTCTGTGTTGTAGCAAATAAAATCTTTGAATTTCCTGGGCATAAGCTAATAAAGTATTGGAAGGGACAAGAGGTGGGAGTTTTACAGTTAAATTATATGTTAAAAAATAAAAAATTAATAGCAATATTTAAAAAATTTGTTTATCAATTGCATTTGGTTATGGCACATCGCTTTGAACTGCATGAATTTAACTTTGAATCCCACAGGCTAGTGCTGAGTCCATGACAGAGAAACTGGTTCAGTTCATTACTGAAAACAAGGACATTCATGAAAGTATCCTTCTTTATGAGGTAAATTCAAAATTGACATCTACTATAAACTACTTTTGTCTTTATCCAGGAACACAAATAATAATTCCCAGAAATATTTTAAACTGCAGCTTAATCCATTCAAGACTGATACAATGCAAATGGACCAATATTTCTCTACAACACAAGAAACACATTTATGCATTAATGAAGACAGGGCTTAAGATTTGTTTGCATGAAATATTCAAAAGAACCATATACAAATATGCAAACATTTACACAAGATAGTATTCTATATTTGAAATTATCTCTTTATAGCCACTAGAACTAGATGTGCTTAAGAAAAGAATTGCAGACTCTGGAATTCGAATAGGAATGCCCAAGATCATGGACTTCTTGGATGAACGAGTGAGTTTATTTTTAGCTCTTCTGGAGTCAAACTGAAATACATTTTTGAATGGATGTAAAAATTTTCCAAAGTATAAATCTTTACAATGTTCTGTTGCTTTAAAAAAATTTGTGCGGAACTTTTGCCTCTACTTTTAACAATTTTCCCACCAAACAGGAATGGGAACACCTGGAGGGATTTTCACTCTCTAATGTATTCAAAAGTATTTTTATTAAAACAACACTAGCAAATAAATGTTTTAAATAGACTGATGATAAAAAATAGTTACCTGTATCTGGTAAAAACTCTAATAGTTATAAGAACTGCATATGCGTCAACATTTTTAAATCAAAATTTCAAGGCCAGAATAAGGGGGTCGACTTATTCAAGCATAACTCATTTTGCAATTTTTATCAACATGACAAATGTTATATTTTCTCTCAATTATTCTTCAGTGGTTTCAATGAAAATTAAACAAGCAATCATTTTTTGTCACAGTATTTATCAATAGTTATATAATAAAAATGATTCTATCAATACTTCAGTCTTGTTTGCTAAAATTTTATGTTTTTTTAAAAACTGACTTCAAAGTGTCCACCATTTCCTCTCTATTTGAGCTATACACATGTTTTCATAGCATTTTCACCTATAATATTTTTGTCTACAAAATGTACCCAGAAATCTCTCCAACAAAAATATCTAATCAGAGTTTTAACATTATTCACTGGCCATGTTTTATTACAATCTGTGCTCTAACTGTTGATTTTGCCTCTGCATTAAAAAGCTTGGAGAATTTGAGAAACATGAAAAGAAAAAAGGATCATTATGAAGCCCAAATGAAAATTAAGGTAGCAGATTATGTTATTGAAAACTAGAACTGTTAGATACAAGTGGCTGACATGCCATGAGTTTACAGTCATGTAAAATTCCACTTTTCAAGTGACAAAACAGGGTCAAATTATTAGGGAACAGACAGACAGCAAATGCATCTTATATGTTTATAGATACTGGCTGAGGCACTGGTGGGTCAAAAGAGAAACTTCTGCAAATTTTAAGAAATGGAACTATAAGTCAGACGGATATATTTTAGCAAAGTGTCAGCGTTTGGTCTGAATCAAATATTAATTACTTCCAAGTGATTAAAAGTTAAGGATTTCGTTTGCCTTAAATTAGAAAACATCATTGCATATCCGTCTTGATTTACTCAGTCTCGAATTTCGTTTGCAATCTTGCAGTCTGAGCGCTTTACATTACTCGGTAAATTATTATGCAAATTGATTTTGTGCTTACCTTCACATTCAGTTGAGACCCGCCTCCCCCCTGTACTCATCCATACACAAAATTCTGCTAATTGAAGAACCCTGCCCCTCCTGCTTACGTAATATAAGGATGGCCCCTTATGAAAATTCTGATTGCAGGTGAAGTTAAAAATAGTTCATGAAAATAAATAATAAAAATTTCTTTCATTTTTACCTTCCTCAGTGTATCACATTTACCATGAAAAATATGAACAAGGGCCAGAACAGGCATAAGAAAAGAGCCCGGCCTAAAAAGACTCAAAATTCTCCATCAAAAAAAGGACAGTGACCCTAAGTAGCCGTAGCCTCAATTAGAAACAAGCAGCAAAAGCAACACTGTTCTATTTTTGGATGCCTGGACATCTTATGAAATTATCTCTTGGAAGGAGAGGTTTCACTTTCTGTTGTAAATGTTGTTGGTGTGTGTTTTGGTTTATTGCTAGTATAAACTTAAATGTAATACAATGTATTAAGGTTAAAGATAATTTATGGATATCAATTTTGAACGAATTTTTATTATGCATGAATCTTAACATTTTAAACAGATAAGGACCTTAACATTTTATGATTACTCTAAATGATTTAACACCTAAGAATTTTGTTCAGACCCCTATAAAGCCAGTTATAATTGGATGGCATTGTGACAGTTTTAAATAGGAGTTGAATTAAGTACTTAGCTTTGTTACTCACAACTTGTTTAACCTTGTGTTGACTGTATGAAAAGAATTATGTAGCTTTGTCATCTCAGTTTGATTCACATTTGTGTTCAATGTTAGCTGCCCTGTTGTAACAGAGCTTCACCATGAAATAAATCATTAAAAAAAATATTTTGAGTTTTGTTCTATTTCTATAATTTCTAAAAATTCCTTTACATTTAAATAGTTTCACAAAATTCTGTATCTGCCTTCCTTAATTACTCTAGAGCAGTGGTTCCCAAACATTTTTTTTACCCGCGGACCTTGTGGCGAGAAAGATGTGAATATTGTTTGACAAGTCATCTAGGGGTGTAATATTAAGTTATCCCCTCTCGCCTACACGCACATACTTTAGTGATCTCTCGCAAACGACAATCAACAAACTAGATGGTGAAAATGTAACAATAATTTATTATACATTATTTACAAGAAGCGGAAACTAGTTCCGGTTTGGCCTAATTTGATCACTAGGCTTAAGCCAATTAATATAATGGTTATAAGTTATAGGGTAATACTTAAATTTAAGGATGTAGTGCCCCACTCCGTGAGTGGTTGGTTCTGCACGTTCCTTGTTCATAGTGTAGCCTCAGGTTGTCGCTCCCTGCTCCGTGAATGGTTGGTTCTGCACGTTTCCTGTCCTGTGGGCTGCTTCACCTATGGTTCCAGGTGACCTCGGTGATCACGGAAGTGTGAATAACCGGCTTATACATGTGTATGTTGTAGGCATCAACCAGTGCGGTTGGCTTCAGCGTTACGTTAGGAGTAAGTCTGGTAAGGATGAGTTGTCCTCTGGTCCTGTCGATCGGTGCAGGGGTGAGGTAGGGGTCGGATACAAGTCGCGTGGATAGCGGTGAGTCCAGCTCTTGGTCCAGATATGTCGACACTTCGTTGGGCAGGGTTGCTGTCCAGAGTTCTTGTTATCTCCCAGTACAGGCGGGTGCCTAGAAGCCAGACTAAGATAGAAAGAATACACATATGGGTAGTTTCTCCACTTGTCTGTCTAATCCACCCTTTCGGCTGCCGAGCCTTCAGAGGAAGGTGCCAAAAGGGGATCAAAATACATTATCAGAAAACACATGGTTATTTAATAAATTTCATAACATGAAACTGAAAAAATATTTCGTTACCATCTTGTAAGTGGATGGTGGAATAAATACAGTAATGTTATTGGGTACACCAATATAATTCAATCCATCTACCTGATGGATCGAGTGTTATCACATTTAGTTATGAAAATAAAAGTACAATGTCGCACGTGGCCCGCATGGTGTCATGGGGTCAACATGTTCCAACAATTTCAATCCGACATTGCACAAAGATTAATATTTAAATAATGGTGTGAAATATATTTATAAATACGAGGGAATCAAGTTAGAGTTCAAACTTACATAGATTCTGGTCAACGATAATAATGCCTTGATCCGTCAAGTGATCCATCAATAGTGACTTCCCCTTTTGTTTATGTTGTTATTCTCGTGCAAATGAAGTGGGCTCATAAATTTCGTCACAGACCCCTTTTATAGTCAAAACTTGCCCACGGACCCCAAGTGAAAAAGCTACATAAATGTATAGTATACAAATTGACTCATTAAAAAACATTTAGTAGAATAATCATTTATTTGAATTTAACTTTTGTTAAAATTTCTTTTTTTATATGACTTGGATGAACTTGATGAGATTTTTATAATTTTATGAGTGTATTTATGTCAGGGTCAATGTTTGTGAGTAGTTAACACTAATCCCCACAAGCAAAAATGTCAAGCCAGTTTCTTTTTTCTGATGAGGTTCAAAACTGCACTGAATCCACGTTATACCCAATAGGAAGACGGGAAAGCAGTCAACAACTTTTGTACAATAACCTATAATGCAGGATATAAATTGGGATTTTTTTTTGTGTAACTAGAATTTGTGGAATCCTTGTTCAAATATTTGTTTAAGTTCCTCATTTGTGGATAATTCAATATCAATACGTTCCACCTGCATTAGTATGGATTAATCTATGTCTGTTCTTTTAGTTTGTCCCTGAGCAAAAGGGTTCAACACCCAGTCGGAAATATCCAAGTGAAGAATGACTTCAAATCTTTGGTTCAGGTCTGCATCAAGAGCCGTTAAGTGTTAAGTGTTCACAGAAGGCAAGCAAGTCTTCATCTCTATTTTGCAATTTCAAGAGATTTTGAATCTGAGAAAATTCTCGTCTCCCGAATTTTTGCTTATACAGAAAAACGTTTGCAACAAACACAGTTATTACGCTTTTAGTTTTGATTAAATTTAATTGGTCACCTTGTAGTTTGAAATTAGTTTCGTTAAATTTGGCAAATAAATCTGTCATAAAGGCTATGTCATTTTTTGAGTAAATAAAATTTTGTCTTTGCCTTCCAGGTATTCCAGTACTGAATCAAAGAGAGCATAAAATCGATTCAAACATGCACTTTTAGATAACCAACGTACTTCTGTGTGAAGTAGTAAACAATAATAGTCTTCATCATTTTCCATCAAAGTTTAGCAAACAATATCTCATTGAAGACATTCCTTTTGATTTTATTAACTGCTCTATTGACATAATCTAGTGATCCAAGCAAACGTTCACTAAGGTAGTTGCAACTAAATAATGTCGATGATTGACACACTGCACTGAACATACATTGTGGTACAGCTTGTTTTAGTTTACCAGAAAGCTTCAGTATCTTCCTAACATCGCGGAGCTCCGTCAGTAACAACAGAAATAATAGTAGTCAAGAGTATAGCTTTTTCATCGTAAAATCTTTTAAATTCAGTAAATAACGTTTAATCTTTCGTACCTGTTTCCAAACATTTAGCAAACAATAGTTCTTAGCAAAATAGCTCTTCTTTTACAAATCTTACATAAGCTAAAAGTAAAGCCTCGTTTCCCGGTAAAGTGGACTCGTCAGCTGTAGAGAAAATTCATTTATTTTTAAGTAATCACATAAAGAATTTTCAACACACTGAGCCATTTCGTTAATCCATGTTTGGACTGAATTATTGCTAATTGGAATTCTTTTCGTGATGTCGAAAGCTGATTTGTGCAACACAGTGCTTATCACCTCACTTACAGCTGGTAAAATAAGTTCTTCACCAATCGTATGGGGCTTTCCAGACGTTGCATCAATAAAAAAAAAATTAATAGACACACGCAGTCCATCGTCACCTCGCTTTGATGTGGTTCCCAAGAGCTGTTGAAGTGATGGAGTTTTGTTTTCAAATATGTTTCTGAGACTGCTTCAAAAAAAAAAAGTTAAATCTTTATCTTTCTTATCACTATGGATTATCATTAAATTAAATGATCCTTAAGCTTGAAAGGTTACGTAGAATCATTCGACAAATTTCTATATAGATACACAGAAGTGGCAGAAGACACATTGGTCAAATACTATTTCCTGATAACGAAATAAAGCCATAGAATCTACTTTAAAAATTCAACAGTCTATATAATTTCTTCTGATCATCAGTAAAAAAAAATAAAAAAAAAATAAAAAAAAATTGTATAAAATGTTTTATTTGAAACGGCTAATTAACTATAAATTCTTAACTTTTTCAATGGAATGCTGCAGTAAAACCCTTGAGAATTATTTCACGTAAGATGCAAGCATACAATTCTATTTATTTTTTTCAAAAATTTACGATCCTTTGTAAGTTTTAATTTTTTTTCAAATTGACCTTAAGGTATTACTATACTGAAAATGTGAAACATATTGTTTTCAAAAGATATGGACTAAATTGTATTCAAATATTAGTATATACTTACACTTACGTTCAAACGTAATCTATCTGGATCAAATCTTCCAACGAACAATACTAAACTTCTTTTAGCCTTAGATTGGGAAAATTGTTCATACATTTCGTATCATCATTACATAACAATAAATTGTCGATTACATGTACGACTCTTTTAGACTTTATATTGTAGGCAAGTTATGCAAGTAGCAGCATAATTGCGTTGCTGTATAAAACTATTTTCGGTAGCATGTCTCACACTGTGACATCTTAAACTTTGAATAAAAGGGTGGGGGTGGGGGTGGGGGCAGCGGGTGTGATTTTTATGTTTCAATTTATTAGGATTCGAAGGAAATTTTTTAATGTTAATTATATTTTAAAAAGTCTATCATAATGTGTTAGAAAATATTTTTCAATATTATTTTGCTAACTCTAAAAATTGTTTGGTCAAATTTTGAATAAAAGAAGTATTTTTGCTGACTCCATTCAAGTATTTAGAATCGTCCAAACATATCAAATGTGGTATTAATATAAAGCTAGATTCTTCCTGCTTTAGATAAATACGACTTATCAACACGTCAAAATTTACACAACCCTGCACTCATCGTCATTTCCGTTACAAGATTGTATTTTATGACCTACATATAGTGTCTCCTTTTTCACGCACAAAATTTGACATCGCCTTCCTTCCGTCTCGCGAGACGATGGTGCATCACCGTTGGGTTGGGTTGCATTTTCTCGAGTGACTGTGCAGTCCTATCATTGAGTGGCAGTCTTTGCCACCGTTTTTACACACGAGTTCTGTGCTTCCAAATGTTTTGGCCTTTCTCCTAGCTCTTCTGTCTGCAGCCTCCTCAATTCTTCGCTGCTCGGCTACTATGACGCCCTCTTTGACAATTGTGCGCCACGTAGATCGGTCTTCTGCCTTACACTCCCAGTCACTTGTATGTATTTTGGCTGCTTTCATGTCCCTTTGACAGACATCTTTAAATCGCAAGCGTGGGCGACCTGTTTTCCTCTTTCCTGAAGCAAGTTCACCATATAGGAGGTCCTTCGGGATGCGGCCGGGGCTCATTCTTTTGACATGTCCTAGCCACCTCAGGCGTCTTTCACTAAGAATTGAGAACATGCTTTGGGTATTGGCACGCGTTAGTACCTCACTATTAGGCACTTTTTCTTGCCATTTAATACCAAGGATGCGGCGCAAGCATCTCAAATGGAAGCTGTTAAGCTTACGCTCTTGTGATGTATAAGTGGTCCATGTCTCGCTCCCATATAGTAGTGTACTGATGACACAGGCTCGATAGACGCACAGTTTGGTTTTCTCCGTTAGCTTGGTGTTTTGCCAGACCCGCTTATTTAGTTTAGCCATTGTTGCGGCTGCCTTGCCAATTCTGCTGTTTATTTCTTCTTCAATGGACAGTGTATTGGAGACCTTGGATCCCAAGTAGGTGAAGCTGTCCACAACCTCCAAGTTTTCATTATCGATATTTATGGTAGGAGGAGGTCGAGTGTCTTGGGCCATGATGTTTGTCTTTTTCAAGCTGATTTGCAGACCAAATTCTTTGCAGGCATTGGAGAAGCTTGACACGAGTTGTTGCAAACCAGATTCTGTATGTGCTGTTAGTGCCGCATCATCCGCAAATAGTAGCTCTCGAATTAGGACATCCGTCGTTTTGGTCTTGGCTCGGAGGCGGGCAGTGTTGAAAAGTCCTCCATCAGCTCTGGTAAGTAACCAGATTCCCTCACTGCTTTCCTTGAATGCGTATCGAAGAAGTACAGAGAAGAATATTGCGAAGAGTGTTGGTGCGAGTACACAACCTTGTTTAATTCCGCTTCTGACTGGGAAGGCCTCTGACTTAGCTCCATCGAAATGCACTGTGCCAAGCATATTTTCATGGAACTGTCTGATGATGACAAGTAGGTGAGGGGGACAGCCGATTTTTGCCAGTATTTGGAATAGCCCTTTGCGACTTACGGTCCACAAAGGCAATGTATAGTGGCATCTGCTGCTCTCTGCATTTTTCCTGGAGCTGTCGTATGGAGAACACCATGTCTATGGTAGACTGACCAGACCGGAAACCGCACTGAGATTCTGGATAGACAGGGATGCTAGGCTCTGTATAACACGGGCAAAGGCCTTTCCTACAATTCTAAGGAGTGAAATGCCGCGATAATTATTGCAATAACTCCTATCACCTTTGTTTTTATATAGTGTCACTATATTTGCATCCTTTAGGTCTTGGGGGATGTAGCCCTGTTCCCAGCAGAGGGACAGAATCTCGTGCAATGTTTGGAGTAAAGCTGTCTTGCCACTCTTTAGAACCTCTGGTGGTATTCCATCATTCCCAGGCGCATTTCCACAAGCTAGGCTGTCAATTGCTTTGCTTAGCTCGTCCTGTGTGGGCACGACATCAAGTTCTTCCATAAGTGGCATATCTGGGATGTCATCTAGAGCGGTGCTGGAGACTGTGGTAACTGTTGAATACAATTCCAGATAATGCTCAACCCACCGTTTTAGCTGTGCTGCCTGGTCTTGAATAATTTCTCCACTTTTGGACTTTAGGGGAGCAACTTTTGACGTCAAGGGGCCAGTTGCCTTTTTGATGTTTTCGTACATGACTTTTGCATTGCCCATGTCTGCAGCTGATTGTATACTGGAACAGAGCTTAAGCCAGTAGGTATTGACACATTTACGTGCAACCTTTTGGGCAAGTGACTTGGCTGTTTTTAAGGCATGCAACCTGTCGGGTGTAGGCTTTTCCTTGTAAGCCATAAGAGCTTTCCTTTTTGCTTCAGTGACAGGTTTCATCTCGTCCCAATATTCATCAAACCAGTCCGTGTTTTTGTGAGATTTTGTGCCAAAGGCTTGTATTGCGGATGTATAGATTGTGTCTCTCAGATGCGTCCATTTGGAGTCAAATGGTGACCCATGGGGATGTCTTTGGGAGACCTTGTATGTGAACAGCTGCATTATGGCAGGGTCTTTCATGCAGGAGGTATTGATGCGTGGACTTCCCTTTTTCTTTGTGTGGTACGAGTTTTTCCTCATCATTCGTACTTTGCTGGCGACAAAGGAGTGATTCGTGTCACAGTTGGCACTGTGATAGCTGCGAGTGAGTAGGACGCTAGCTAGTTGTGCACGCCTGGTGATAATGAGGTCCAGCTGGTGCCATTGGCGGGATCGAGGGTGTGACCAAGATACTTGATGTATATCCTTGCACTTGAAGAAAGTGTTGGTCACACACAAGCCTCGTGAGCAGCACAATTCCAGAAGCCTTTGTCCATTTTCATTTAACTTTCCTCTTCCAAAGAGTCCAAGGCAGGTGGGCCAGGCTTCGTGGTCGCTCCCCACTCTAGCATTGTAATCTCCTAGGAGATAGATTCCCTCGTCTTTGTGGATGCTGGCTATTGCCTAGTCTAACGCTCCATAGAACTGGTCCTTCTCTTCCGGAGTTAAATAGAGTGTTGGGGCATACACACTAAGAATGTTTGCTGGGCCCGCAGTTGTTCTGAGTCTTAGAGTGAGGATCCTCTCCGTGCCTGATGACGGGGGTTCAATGGATGGTAGAAGAGTGTTCTTAACAGCAAAACCCACACCATGATGTCTAGGTTCGTCTTTTGGTCTGCCTTGCCAGAAGAAGGTGTAATTGGCCTCTTTGAGTGAACCGTTGTCTGGGAGCCTGGTCTCCTGAAGGCATGCTATGTCAATCTCTAGCCTTTTAAGTTCTCTATCGATTATTCCTGTCTTCCGTGTGTCGTTTATGGACTGCAGATCATCAGTGATGCCGGACACATAGTCCTCAGGTTCCAGCTAGCGATTGGAAGAGCTGGGGTCTTCCTTTTCTTTTTTGTATTTCTTGGTGCAGGACTTAGTGGCCCACTTGTTGAGTGGTACTCTAATCTCCACGCACCCAGTGGAGAAGGCAGGCCATGACGGGATAGCACCTATTTGACTGGGGGCTGCCCAGTTTTAGGCGGGCGGTAGCTGTCCAGTGAGACATTGGTAGTCTCTCTCACCGTCGGAAGCAGCCCCTGGCGCCTAGCTCTACGTCAGTTGAGCTTTGGCTTATAACCGGTAACTGCTGCTTCCCGTGTTTTGTCGACACCTTGCGGCGACGCTGGAGTGTCCTCTCCAGAGGTGATGCAAGCCTGGGCGGGTATTATGGAGAATTAGCTGCTGCCCATACAGCATATCCCCCCTCTCCACATCAATGTTGTAACCAAGGGAACGACTTGCGTCGATGCAGCTTGGCTGCCATTGGCGTCGCAGGAGCTGCCTTTCAATTATCCAAGCATTTTGATTGGTAAAAGCTGTGGAAATATCGTAGTTTTTTTTTCTAGGTCAAACAACTTTATTTTACTCAGGACCTAAAAACCGCTACGTTATTATTCATTTTTCTTTATTTTGATTTCCGTAATATTTTTTTTAAACACACAATTTTATTAATTTCATAATAAACCTTCCGCGGACCCCCTGACGTTGTTCAGAGACCCCCAAATCAATTTTAAGTTTCCACGGACACCCTGAATGGTTCCGCGGACCCCGGGGGTCCTTAGGGACCACTTTGGGAACCACTGCTCTAGAGCAACAATGGATAGCGCTAATAGTGAGATTTTTAACTTTAGTCTTGCAGTTACAGAAAATTAAATTAAATATGAAAACACTTTAATTTTAATAAAAATGAACTTCATCATTTTTCAAATGTGTAAAATGATTATAAAAATCTATAATTATAATTTTTATATGCACTTTAGAATTTTAGACAATCCCTTCTTCTGTATTACATAATTTGACTTTTTATAAAGATAAACTTACTTCATCAATAATTATTACGAGTCTGCACATCTGGTTGGGGGCCATCCATTTATTACTTACTCACAAAAAGTCACATTTCCCCTCCTGTTGTTACAAGTCTGCCCATCTAGTTAGGGGCCATCCATTTATTACCTACACACAAAGGGTCACATTTCCCCTCCTGTTGTTACAAGTCTGCCCATCTAGTTAGGGGCCATCCATTTATTACTTACTCACAAAAAGTCACATTTCCCCTCCTGTTGCACCCAGTAAATTTTTGGGATCCCCTCCCCTATTGGCTATTGTGTACAAATTATCTCCTGCCCCGCCCCCCCCCCCCATTTTATTAATTTTAAGCCACAGCCTCAAGTTATTGGTTTTTAATCTTTATGCTTTTTGTTGTTGTTCTTGTAATATCGTGTTTTTCATGCTGAAATTATCAAAGAAATAAATAGAAGTAGAAGTTTCAAAGTTAATGTCTGAACACTACAGCAAAATAACTGATAAAATAGAATAACAATGTAAGCAGTGAAATTTCTGTCCAGTTATGTTTATATATGACGGCTGAAGCACTGGTGGGCAAAAGACAAACTTCTACTAATTTTAAGAAATGGAAATGTGGGGCCATACCTATAAATGACGTCACGCACCTAGGGAGGGGCAGTGGCGGATTTAGCTTTGTCTGCGTGGGGGGGGGGAGGAGATTTTTAGGGGGCGCCACAAAATTTTACTAATATCAGAGCATTGGGTAAATACTAGGGCTGTTAACGATTAATTTAAATTTAATTGTTAACTTTTGAAAAATTAACTATTAATTAATCGTTATTTTCGATTAAAGCCAAAAATTTTAATTTATGATGTCATAAGTAACACTCATTTCAGGTTCTTGTTGAAAATCTAAATAACACTGGCATGTCTCCTTTATATATCTACTTTTCACCAACTACGCAAAAAGACAAGTGTGTTGACATTAATTGGTTCGAGTGATGAGCGGTGACAATATAACCAGCCGAGCTGAATAATCATCCACATGGAACTGAGAAAACTTAAACTGGTATGCTCAAAACGGTCTTGGCAAGGAATGACCTTATCGGATATCGGTGTTCATTAATTTTTATACCATTGAACAGGATAAATGGATTCAAGAACTTCCATCACCATTTTGTGACGCAGTAATTCATCAGAAGAGCTGTCGTCATTTCTGTTTCAGAGTCAAACTCCATTACTGCCATTACCAAAATGTTCGCGTAATCATCAGGAAATTATTTATCAGCCGCATTAAAAAAAATAAATTGTTGACTTTTTTACTTCAAATTATTTTTAAGTGATGGGTCGATTAATAGTTAAAAATAATTTAATCCTTAATTTTTTAAGGATTAGTCGAGAAATTAATAGTTAATTTCCGCAGCCCTTGTCAATACTAACTATTAGCCTACTAATTTAGTAAAATTTCTTAATTAACGAACAAGTCAAACAGAAGAAACAATATAAACAGATATGTTTTCAAAATAGTAACGTATATTTATTGCAATAGTATATTTATTGATCTAAGAAAAAAACTTAGTTTATACGAATTTGTATAGAGCCCTGAGCCTTATTTAAATTCTTTCTACGTGAAGCGAAACGATTTATCGTTGATTCAAAGTCAACGTTCTCACCTAGATCACGTTCATTTGAAATTAATGCCAATCCAGACAGACGTTCGTTGTCATTGTTGAGCGCAAATAATTTTTGATGATTTTCAATTATTGCTAACCGGAGGATTCAAGTAAATGTTTATAGAAAATTGACAAACAAGAGGGACCTGATGCCATTTATTTTTCAATCAAGAATGGTAGAAACTCATTAAGTTGTAGCTCACTAGATAGTGATGGACGTTGTGATGCATGCAACTTTATAAAGGTATAATATTCAAGAATGCTCTTCTAGGTTAGTGTGTTTGTAAATTTTGCATAAACTTCGAAGAGGATCTGTATTTTCTTCCAACATTTGTGATGGATCAATACAATAGAAATAAATAGCTGTGCCCCTAAAGTCATTAAATCGATCATCTATTTATTTTTGAAGTGTATCCAAGATAGTGAAGTACGTTTCAGATTTAAAATAGTTGGATCATCAGCCCTTTCATCTCTACTCTGTTCACCTGCCAAACTTTTATTTTCTGCAATTCGCGTTTCTTTAAATTTTGTTTTTAACATCTAGTTTGGAACAATTTTCATTAATAAATTATTAGACATCTACTTTCAAAATTTTAAAAAGCTTGTTCGCTTCTCATTTCAACAAACTTATTTCTTCCAACATCGATCAATCGTTTTGCAATTGCAATGTCAATACTCTTGAGCTGCAAGTGGTTTGATAACATGAAAATATCAACCAACTTTAAAACAAATAGCATCAGAAAAAACAAACGAATATTTTGTTATTAAAGCAGATAGTCCAATTGCTTCTGCTCTGACACGTCCTTTATATTACGTCGATGGCCTTGAAATTATATCTTCTAGAATGGCTAGAATAGCAGAGAATGATCCAATAACTGCATAAACTGCATTCTTACGGCCTACGGCTTGACCATCTTGTATCAAAAAGTCATTTCAGAGTATCTACTCTTGATTCATATTGAGATTTTCGATTTTTAAAAAAAGAGTATTTAGACGTTGTAAACTATACGTAAAGAATACCTTTCAGCTTTGCCAAAAACAACTGTATACATCACTGTTTACAGCCATTGCTTTGATAGTGACCAAATTCAAAACATGAGTACAACAATGAACATAGATGGCATTGTATGAAGGTTTGAAGGCCACTCTTAGTTCAAGACATCACAGATGAGCCAACATATGCCTTTCCTCCTCAGATTGTGATATCAATGTCTCGCATTTGTAATATGTAGTTTCACAACATGTCCTGATTTTGAATCTGAACGTAAAATGACATCTTATCAATTTCAAATATTTCAATGGTCCGTCTAATCGATAATTACAGAAAATGCATGTTCATTATCAATTACTGCCGATAATTCAGATGCAAATGATTGCATTAAATCAATCTGCACATCATGATTTAAATCAATTTCATTTTTCTTTTAAACTCTAGATGACTGTCCAAAGTGGAATCATTGTTGGCTAATAAACTTGTGATTTAACAAATATTTCAAGTATTTCTACAACTAACATCGCTAAAGTCGAAAGCAAGAATTTTCTCTGTGTACTCTGAATAGCAAATTTTGTTTTGCTAAAAATCAAGAAAAACGTCACGTTTATCATTCGTTTCAATATTTCTCTATTCTTTTCCACTTAGCGACGCTCCTGACTGACCAAACCAGATATTACAGTTTTGAAATACGATATTTAGCAAGCCAATATTGTTGCACGTAAATGTGTCAATACCTACTGGCTTAAGCTCTGTTCCAGTATACAATCAGCTGCAGACATGGGCAATGCAAAAGTCATGTACGAAAACATCAAAAAGGCAACGGGCCCCTTGACGTCAAAAGCTGCTCCCCTAAAGTCCAAAAATGGAGAAATTATTCAAGACCAGGCAGCACAGCTAAAACGGTGGGTTGAGCATTATCTGGAATTGTATTCAACAGTTACCACAGTCTCCAGCACCGCTCTAGATGACATCCCAGATATGCCACTCATGGAAGAACTTGATGTCGTGCCCACACAGGAAGAGCTGAGCAAAGCAATTGACAGTCTAGCTTGTGGAAAAGCGCCTGGGAATGATGGAATACCACCAGAGGTTCTAAAGAGTGGCAAGACAGCTTTACTCCAACCATTGCACGAGATTCTGTCCCTCTGCTGGGAACAGGGCTACATCCCCCAAGACCTAAAGGATGCAAATATAGTGACACTATATAAAAACAAAGGTGATAGGAGTGATTGCAATAATTATCGCGGCATTTCACTCCTTAGTATTGTAGGAAAGACCTTTGCCCGCGTTATACTAAAACGTTTACAAAGCCTAGCATCCCGCGTCTATCCAGAATCTCAGTGTGGTTTCCGGTCCGGTCGGTCTACCATAGACATGGTGTTCTCCATACGACAGCTCCAGGACAAAATGCAGAGAGCAGCAGATGCCACTATACATTGCATTTGTGGACCTTACAAAAGCCTTCGACTTAGTCAGTCGCAACGGGCTATTCCAAATACTGGCAAAAATTGGATGTCCCCCTCACCTACTTGCCATCATCAGACAGTTCCATGAAAATATGCTTGGCACAGTACAGTTCGATGGAGCTAAGTCAGAGGCCTTCCCTGTCAGCAGCGGAGTTAAACAAGGTTGTGTACTCGCACCAACACTCTTCGCAATATTCTTCTCTGTACTTCTTCGATACGCATTCAAGGATAGCAGTGAGGGAATCTGGTTACATACCAGAGCTGATGGAGGACTTTTCAACACTGCCCGCCTCCGAGCCAAGACCAAAACGACGGATGTCCTAATTCGAGAGCTACTATTTGCGGATGATGCGGCACTAACAGCACATACAGAATCTGGTTTGCAACAACTCGTGTCAAGCTTCTCCAATGCCTGCAAAGAATTTGGTCTGCAAATCAGCTTGAAAAAGACAAACATCATGGCCCAAGACACTCGACCTCCTCCTACCATAAATATCGATAATGAAAACTTGGAGGTTGTGGACAGCTTCACCTCTTGGGATCCAAGGTCTCTAATACACTGTCCATTGAAGAAGAAATAAACAGCAGAATTGGCAAGGCAGCCGCAACAATGGCTAAACTAAAAAAGCTGGTCTGGCAAAACACCAAGCTAACGGAGAAAACCAAACTGTGCGTCTATCGAGCCTGTGTCATCAGTACACTACTATATGGGAGCGAGACATGGACCACTTATACATCACAAGAGCGTAAGCTTAACAGCTTCCATTTGAGATGCTTGCGCCGCATCCTTGGTATTAAATGGCAAGAAAAAGTGCCTAATAGTGAGGTACTAACGCGTGCCAATACCCAAAGCATGTTCTCAATTCTTAGTGAAAGACGCCTGAGGTGGCTAGGACATGTCAAAAGAATGAGCCCCGGCCGCATCCCGAAGGACCTCCTATATGGTGAACTTGCTTCAGGAAAGAGGAAAACAGGTCGCCCACGCTTGCGATTTAAAGATGTCTGTCAAAGGGACATGAAAGCAGCCAAAATACACACAAGTGACTGGGAGTGTAAGGCAGAAGACCGATCTACGTGGCGCACAGTTGTCAAAGAGGGCGTCATAGTAGCCGAGAAGCGAAGAATGGAGGAAGCTGCAGACAGAAGAGCTAGGAGAAAGGCCAAAACATTTGGAAGCACAGAAATCGTGTGTAAAAACTGTGGCAAAGACTGTCACTCAAGGATAGGACTGCACAGTCACTCGAGGAAATGCAACCCAACCCAACGGTGATGCACCATCGTCTCGCGAGACGGAAGGATGCCAGGATAATATTGTCGTATTGCAGTTCAGTGTTGATTAATTTTTCGTGTTTAGCATTCTTTTTTTTTTGTTGCTCTGGTTACACCTTTTTAGTGTTCATGAGGGCGTCTCAGGGGGGCGACATTTTAGACCCAACTGGAGCGCGGGGGGGGGGGCGACCCGCCCCCCTGCCCTATAGCTAAATCCGCCAATGAGTAGTAGCAAATGATTTCTGGTTTGTTGTTTTGGACTGTTGCCAAGAAATCATGTCTTTTGTCCATTTCAACTTCGGGATGTGAGTCCTTGAATGTTCTTAAAGAATTTGTTAGTTCAGTGTGGGTTCGAATTTTCTTGTCAGCTAAATAAGTGAATAATGCTGGTGTTGCGTTCTCTAAAAATTTATCTATTAACACCATGTCCAGTATGGCTCTGGGATCGTTGGTGTCTATGGTTGCCAGCTCTAGCCATTTTGTCAGTTTTACTTGCGCATCATGCACAATTATTTGTGGGTCTTTGTCCCTTTTTATTCTAATTTCGTGAAATTCTCTTCTGTAGTCATTTTCAGATTTTCCAAAATGGAATAATAGGGCCTTTTTTACATTTTTGTAAATGTTCCTGTCATTTTTTGATATACTGTAATAGGCCTCAAAAGCTTCACCTGTAAGTTTTGTCATAAGTTGTGTAGGCCAATTTATTTCTTCAACTCCTTTTATATTAATAACTGACTCAAAATAGTCCAAAAAACATATATCTTTTCAATTTTGCTATCATATTTCCTAACTTTAATTATTTAGATTGTTGTTGGCCTTTCATTTGTGTTGTTACCTGGATTGTGATCTCTTTCCTGTAAATCAATCTGTAACTTCAGATTTTCATTTTTCAGTTGCTCCATTTCTCTTATTGCATTTCTTTCTTCTCTATCATTAACTTGCTTTTGTTTTTCTTCTTCTTTGGCTTCTATTACTTTCTCTTCAACGAATTCACGTAGTTCTCTGCCACTTAATCCAAATTCCTTCGCTATGGACGTGAATTCTTTGTAAAAGTCATTTTTGAATGTGTTCACTTTAGGTGTCACTGAATATCACTTATATTACACAATGTGCACATGTTGAATTTATTAATAAGTATCACACAGAAATTTGTTTTAGTAATCCTTTAGAAATGATCTTGATCACAATTTTTCCCGAAAGAATGTAGCTTTCACTTCTGACACCATTTAATGTAACAGGATGACCGGTTCTGACACCAATTAATGTAACAGGCCGAGGTCCCCGTTTTCTCACTTTCTCGTGATTGACCTCATTTGCGCTTCTTTGTGGGCTTGTCTAACACCATCCTCTTTCACACGATAATTCAATTCATAAATCAAGTCCAGGAAAAATGCTCTTTAATAATGCAATAGGAAATATGTACACTTATTTTACAGTATGCGACAATGTTTCTTATTATTCTACTAGCTTCATCTCTGTCTCTCAACTCTTCATCTCTAACTCACGCCCCAGTCCTATCTCCGTGTTCTCCTCGTTACCACACATTCGTGAGTTTTACATTGGCCTCATTTTGACCCTGACACACCACCGCATTCCTTTCATCCACTTTTCTCACGTGACACTATTCAATATTAAAAGAGCCTTATAAATCAGTTATTAAAACACTTTGGATTTGCAGAACAGCAATAGTTGACAAAACCAGATTAGTCTGGCTCATGAAATATTTGTAAGAGGCTTATCTTATGACATTTTGTTTCAATGTTTCAGAGAGGACATCAGAATCGTTGCCAACTCAATAAAATAACATTTACTGACAAATATAAGAAATCTCAACAAAATGTACAACAAAAACATTTTTTACGGACGTTTTTAACATAAAATGTTGACTTTAAAACGAACGAATATGAAGCGAAATCCAAGCATTGTAGCTAAAAAAGAGTAAAGTATCCATATGTGCACATTTCTGTTACCATGCTCAGATTTTATAACGTTAGTTTATTGTATGATATTCATCATCACTGACAGTGTTAAATTCCAATTGCTTACGATCTTCATAGAAACATTTACACTATCGATCATTGTGACAGTAATTTCTTTCACAGTCAGTAAACTTTTCCAACATTTGAGACATCTGCTGGAGACAAAATTTTTGGAAAAAACTGGGCCAATTCCAAAATTTCCGACTGTTCCACGGATATTCTGTTAGTGTGTTTTAGTACTGACATGAGCTACAGCTCTCTGTTGCTAATAGACATTCTTTTCTGGATTGCACCGACTGCATTGGTTTAAAATGCAAAAGCATCAACATAATACTTTTCAACATTCGATGTATCATCTACTTTTTGCAGCGGTAGTTTAGTTTGATAACCAATGAATATTTTATCGCGTGATTTAAAGTTTGTACTTTCCTAGTTGTCCAGAAAGCATTACAGTTTATTAATAGAGCGCGGGATGCCACTAAAACAATTTGTCATAATAAATGAGAAACTATCTTGGAATCCCCATGTCAATGAAGTTATTAAAAAATCAAACAAAACCTTAGACTTTATAAAAAGAAACTTTTACAAATGTATCAAAGATAAAAAACTAAAATGCTACCTCACCCTGGTGAGACCTATACTAGAATATGCATCTTCTGTATGGGACCCATCCACCAAAGAAAATATTGATAAGTTAGAACAAATCCAAAAAAGAGCTGCCAGATTCATTACTGGAGAATATTCAAAACTGACAAGAGTAACACTATTAGTTAAATCATTAAACCTTGAAACACTAGAGGATAGAAGAACCAAGAGTAAATTAGTAATTATACATACGAGAATTAATTCTAATTTAGAAATACAACACAAAGATAACTTAATACAACCCTCAAATAGATATAAAGATAAAAGCACCTTTCTTATTCCATATGCAAGAACAAACACATACAAGTTTTATTTCTTCCCGTCCGGTATTCGGCGTGGGTGGATTGCCTGAAGAAACCAGGAAAGCCAACACTTTATAATCTTTTAAAACTCTAGTAAGAATACAGGACTAAACACAAACCATATAAATACGTAGTACGCAATAATCTTCTGTACAGAAGGAGCGTCTGTAACATATAAGATAAGATAAGATACAATTAAAATTTGAATCAAGAAAATATCTATCACAAACATGATTTACTGATTTGTTTAAACATTGAGATTCCAAGTTTTGTCATTTTTTTAATGGACGTCTTAAATTTTTTAAAGGAATTTTACGGACAGGCAATTTTACGACAAATCTTTACGGACTGTCCGTAAATTTACGGACGTCGACAACCTTGATCGTTGCAAAGAATTTAAAATATGGATGCGGCTATTCGGACCCCGGTCCGTATAGCCTATGATCGCTATACGGACCCGGGCGGGTTCTGTTATATTAAAAGTGTATTCGGAGCCAGTGCAGGTGACAGTGTAGTACAATGTACTAGTATTAGTATGGCTAGTAATTAAAATTATGTTGTTAATGTGACGAAATTTATGAGCCCACTGTGATTTGCACGAGAATATCAACAAAGCAAAAGGGGAAGTCACTATTGAGGAAACACTTGACGGATCAAGGTCGCTAATTAAATATGCGGCGGAGTACATGACCGGTCAAGGTTGCCCGAAAGTGAGGCTATCCAATCAGGAAGAGCTGCATAAAATTACACACGTGTATAAAAGTTGATACTCCGACAGGACACTTTCTTTTCCGCCCAAGCAATTACAGAGAGCTATGTCGAATGAGACTTCAAGTCACTAAATTCAATCTATAGCCATCCTTGTCGTGAGAGAGCCGGCACCATTACCCGTTGGCCAGAATCTATGTAAGTTGAACTCTAACTTGATTCCCTCGTATTTATAAGCATATTTCACGCCGGTATTTAAATATTAATCTTCGTGCAATGTCATATTGAAATTGTAGAGACATGTTGACCCCGTTACGCCATGCGCGGCCACGTGCGACATTGTATTTCTCCTTTCATAACTAAATGTGATAACACGCGATCCATCAGGTAGATGGATCGAATTATATTGGTGTAACCAATAATATTATTGTATTTATTCCACCATCCACTTACAAGATGGTAACGAAATATTATTTCAATTTCATGTTAT
>MUZC01004729.1:59600-138614 GCA_002072015.1 Radix auricularia | reverse complement strand
ATTCAACGTGTTTTTTAAAACAAATAGACAATATTAAAAAATCTCCCCAACCCTACGCATCCCAATCACATAAGTATTAAACAGCTCAATAAAAATAAATCTAATTTGTCCTAAATAAAGGGCATGCATAAACTATAAAGGAATGGATGTTGTGGATTAATTGGTAGATGAATGAAAAAGCTTACATAAAAAAGACTTATTGCTAGAATAATGCAATATTATGGTACGTGTTATGACTAAAACTGTAGAATTTTCTATTGGTGCAAGTTTGTGTGTGTGTGTGTGGGGGGGGGGAGGGGCTATGTGCGTATGTGTGTGATTTGGTTATTTCTATGTCTGCTAATGTTGCACCTCTAACATTACAACCAGTATTTTTAAATTTATATATACAAACAAAATAATAATAATTTTCTACGGTGTAGATAGAAAGGGGTTGAAACGTTCGGGGTCGAAACGTCCCTTTGCGGATTCGTCAGGGATCGAATCACCCCGGGGTCGAACCTTCCGTGGTCGAACCGACCGGAGTCAAAACGACCGGGGACAAAACGTCCTGTGGTCAAACTGCCAGGGTCGAACCGTCCGGGGTCGAATCGTCCGGGGTCGAAGTGTCCAACCACCAAATAGAAAATACTATTTGCATAACTAAAGTAAAGTATCTGGCGCAAACAAACAAAAATCCTATTCATTTCATGCTTAGCCTAGAAATAGAAATAATGTTTTGGAGAGCTTTTCCAATGAAAAAAGTAATTTTAACACATGTATTTTACTCTAAGACCTAACGAATGATGAAAAATTCTTTTTAAAAAATTGGGTACATTTCTCGAACAATGCGGTTGCATGACATACGCTTCGGGTAACAACTGTTCTTTAAGGGGTAAATATATTAAGTGTAAGGAAATATCACGGTTATTACGACTTATACATATGATCTAGCATAAAGAAGTCCGTGTTATGTCGAAAAGCACACTGACAACAATTCATTTTGTGCCAAGCTGTTTTAAGTTTATTAGATGAATAGTTTACAATGGGAAAAAAGATTGATATAAAGTGAATTGTTACTATTAGAAAAAATGTGCGGGAAAATATAATGATTGACATTAAATTTATAAGAAGATCAATTTCTCACCATTTTCTAAAAAAGCAGCATTGTTCTTATGTTGTTATTCACGTCAAAGGAACATGTGCCTTTAAAACAAGTAAACCATATTTTCTACTCTCCCCAAGCCACAATAGTCACAAATATTATCTTGCTAAAAATATCCTATTCGTCTTGAACTAATTTCATGCTTAGACTATAAATGAAATGGGTGTTTAGCGAGCTATTTCTAAGAACCAAAGAAATCCCGTGGAAAGATATTGTTTTAATGTTTTGACTCACGTGAAAAGAAGGTGAACTTTGCCCGTTACCTTTTTGTAACTGTTAACGACATTTGTTATTCTGGTAGAGAATATACCATGCGTTATTAAAGGGGTTCGAGCATGGTGAAAGAAAGCCATCAATCGATCTGAATGGAAGGATGTGGTTGAGCAAGCCAGGGCCCTACATGGGCAGTAGAGCCACGGATGATAATGATGTTGCTATATTAAAGCAGAAATACCAAACTTGATGGGTAATATTTAAACGAATAAAATGTTTATTTTTCTCGACACACTTACCTTTGTTTTTATTAAGAAGGGTTTGATTTATCACAACCCTAATTTCCAGATCCGTTTATATTAATTTTTAAGGAGAATTTGAGACCCAAAACTAAATAATGTTACTATTATTGTGCCTACCCCGTAGCGTAGCACGGGTATTTTGCTCGTCTATATAATAATGCGCCTAAGCGCGTCCGTCAGTCAGAAGCCCCTATACCACGCAACTCTTGATTACTTTTTTAAAATTGAAAATATAGACGTAAAAATCATAATGATTTTGGGTTTGAGATTAACAGAGGGTGTGGTTTTGCGCGAAAATAAAAAAAAAAACATTAAGTGGCGTCATGAAGCTTTTATTCTATTAATTTATTTGATGTTACTTTTTTATCTTGATTATAATCTGATTGTGTGAATATGCATGTGTGTGAGTGTGTTTATGTTTATGTGTGTATGTGCGTCTGTGTGTGCGTGTGACTGTGTGTTTGTTTTAGTTGTGAAATAACGATTTATTTCATAGATTGCTAAAAGTGAAATTAAATATTGAAAAGACGTTACCACGTAATCTTTTATGTATAGTTAAAATTATGCACTGGATTATGAAAAATTCCGTTAGTGTTATGAACACAAGTTTCTGCCGATGCGATCTGCATGGGTGCTTGAATAAAAGATAACGGGAAATCATTGAATGTGACTTAAAAACTGTTAATGAGAAGAACAATCTCCAATGATTTTTTCAGAGATGGTTTTTACATTATGCTTGATTTTAGAAGAAATGAGCCCTTGCGCCGGGATTTTAAATAATATTATGGTACGTGTATAAGTGTTTATACACTGTTGTAAGAGTGGGGTTAAAAAGCGGAATTGTATTTTTTTTTAAAGAGGAGCAATTTTGTGAACTATTTGAAGGGTGCATTTCATTTCTAGGGTCATGATTTTATAATATCACAGATCCCTGAGTGGCACTATTTCTCAGCCACTGATAATATCCTTTTGGAAAAGTTTAAACTCTTGATTACTTTTTTAAAATTGAAAATATAGACGTAAAAATCATAATGATTTGTGTGTGTGGGGGGAGGGGAGGGGCTATGTGCGAATGTGTGTGTGATTTGGTTATTTTTATGTCTGCTAATGTTGCGCCTCTAACATGACAACCAGTATTTTAAAAAGTAAATGTACAAACAAAAATAATAATAAATTTCTACGGTGTAGATAGAAAGGGGTACATTTTCAGCTCAAACCTTGCGATTTAAGGTGTTTCTTTAAAACAAATTAACTCATACATACCTTAATTTAGCATTAATATTCACATAATTAATATCTGACCCATAAAATAATCCTATTAATTTGACTAAGGCCATGCTAAGCCTAGAAACAAAGTCCTAACGAATGATGAAACATCCATTTTAAAAAATTGGGTACGTTTCTCGAACAATGCGGTTGCATGACATACGCTTTAGGTAAAAAATGTTCTTTAAGGTGTAAATATATCAAGTGTAAAGAAATATCACGGGTATTATTACTTATAAGTAGGATATAGCATAAGAAAGTGCGTGTTATGTCGAAAAAAAAAGCACACTGACAACAACTCATTTTGTGCCAAGCTGTTTTGAGTTTATTAGATGAATAATGTACAACGGGAATAAAGATTGATATAAAGTGAATTGTTACTATTAGAAAAATGCGTGGGAATATAGAATGATTGACATAACATTTATAAGGAGATCAATTTCTCATCATTGTCTTAAAAGCAGCATTGTTCTTATGTTTTTATACAAGTTAAAGGAACATGTGCCTTGATATCAAATAAACCATATTTTCCTCTCTCCCCAAGCCACAATATTCACAAATATTATCTGGCTAAGCATATTCTATTCGTATTGAAGTAATATAATGCTTAGACTATAAATGAAATGTGTGTTTTCTAAGAACCAAAGGAATAATGTGGAAAGATATTGTTTTCATGATTTGATTCACGTGAAAAGAAAGTGAGCCTTGCCAGTTAGATTTTTGTAACTGTTAACGACATTTGTTATCCTGGTAGAGTATATAGCATGCGTTATTAAAGGGGTTCGAGCATGGTGAAAGAAAGTCATCAATCGATCTGAATGAAAGGATGTGGTTGAGCAGGTCAGGGCCCTATAGGGGCTGTAGCTGGAAGGATGTGGTGGAGCAAGCCACGGATGATAATAATGATGCTATATTAAAGCAGATATACCAAAATTGATGGGTAATATTTAAATTAATAATATTTTTATTTTTTTCGACACACATAACGTTGTTTTTATTAAAAATGGGTTCGATTTATCACTACCCTACTTTCCAGATGCGTTTACATTCATTTTAAAGTTGAATTTGAGACCCAAAACCAAAATAAAGTTATTCCTATTGTGCCTACCCCGTAGCGTAGCACGGGTATTTTGCTCGTATACAATGATTGACATAAAATTTATAAGGAGATCAATTTCTCACCATTTTCTTTAAAAAGCAGCACTGTTCTTTCGTTTATGTTCATGTTAAAGGAACATGTGCCTTTAAAACAAAAAAGCATATTTTCTTTACCCCCAAGCCTCACCATTCACAAATATTATAAGCCTGGGCCCTGCATGGACTGTAGAGCCACGGATTATATTGATGAAGCTATATTAAAGCAGAAAACCTAAAATTGAAGGGTAATATTTAAATCAATAATATTTTTTTTCACTACTTGAAAGCCAAAAAAAATGAGTTAATCAGAAGTCACGCTCCTCACGGCAATCAGTCACGTTAATAATCACGTCAATAATCACGTCAATGATCACGTCAATAATGACGTCAATAATCACGTGAATGATCACGTCAATAAGCAAGTCAATGATCACGTCAATGATCACGTCAATGATCACGTCAATAATGACGTCAATAATCACGTGAATGATCACGTCAATGATCACGTCAATAATGACGTCAATAATCACGTGAATGATCACGTCAATAGTCACGTCAATGATCACGTCAATAATCATGTCAATGATCACGTCAATAATGACGTCAATAATCACGTTAATGATCACGTCAATGATCACGTCAATAATCACGTCAATAATCACGTCAATAATCACGTCAATAATCACGTCAATGATCACGTCAATAATGACGTCAATAATCACGTGAATGATCACGTCAATAATCACGTCAATAATCACGTCAATAATCACGTCAATGATCACGTCAATAATCACGTCAATGATCACGTCAATAATCACGTCAATAATCACGCCAATAATCACTTCATTAGACAGCACGCATCCCTTAATTAGCCGACACTCATCACTTCATTAGCCGGCACTCATCGCTTCATTAGCCGGCACTCATCACTTCATTAGCTGGCACTCATCACTTCATTAGCTGGCACTCATCATTTCATTAGCCGGCACTCATCACTTCATTAGCCGGCACTCATCACTTCATTAGCCGGCACTCATCACTTCATAAGCCGGCATTCATCACTTCACTTCGATAGCCGGCACTCATCCCTTCATTAGACGGCACGCATCGCTTCATTAGCCGGCAATCATCACTTCATTAGCCGGCACTCATCACTTCATTAGCCGGCACCCATCGCTTCATTAGATGGCACTCATCACTTCATTAGCCGGCAATCATCACTTCATTAGACGGCACTCATCACTTCATTAGCCGGCACTCATCACTTCATTAGCCGGCACTCATTACTTCACTTCATTAGCTGGCACTCATCACTTCATTAGATGGCACGCATCGCTTCATTAGCCGGCACTCATCACTTCATTAGCCGGCACTCATCACTTCATTAGCCGGCACTCATCACTTCATTAGCCGGCACTCATTACTTCACTTCATTAGCCGGCACCCATCTCTTCATTAGACGGCACTCATCACTTCATTAGCCGGTACTCATCACTTCCTTAGATGGCACTCATCGCTTCATTAGCCGGCACTCATCACTGCATTAGACGTCAACCATCGCTTCATTAGCCGGCACTTATCACTTCATTAGATGGCACGCATCGCTTCATTAGCCGGCATTCATCACTTTATTAGCCGGCACTCATCACTTCATTAGCCGGCACTCATCGCTACATTAGCTGGCACTCATCACTTCATTAGCCGGCACTCATCACTTCATTAGCCGGCACTCATCACTTCATTAGCCGGCACTCATCACTTCATTAGCCGGCACTCATTACTTCATTAGCCGGCACTAATCGCTACATTAGCTGGCACTCATTACTTCATTAGCCGGCACTCATCGCTTCATTAGACGGCACGCATCGCTTCATTAGCCGGCACTCATCACTTCATTAGACGGCACTCATCACTTCATTAGCCGGCACGCATTACTTTTTTAGACTGCATGTATCACTTCATCAGCCGGAATGCATCACTTCATTAGCCGGCACGCATCACTTCATTAGCCGGCACTCATCGCTACATTAGCTGGCACTCATTACTTCATTAGCCGGCACTCATCACTTCATTAGCCGGCACTCATCACTTCATTTTATCGGCACGCATCACTTCATGTTCCTTTAACGTGAATAAACCATATTTTCTACTCTCCCCAAGCCACAATATTCACAAATATTATCTGGCTAAAATATCCTATTCGTCTTGAACTAATTTCATGCTTAGACTATAAATGAAATGGGTGTTTAGCGAGCTATTTATAAGAACCAAAGAAATCCTGTGGAAAAATATTGTTTTCATGTTTTGATTCACGTGAAAATAAAGTGAACTTTGCCCGTTATCTTTTGGTAACTGTTAACGACATTTGTTATTCCGGTAGAGTATATAGCATGCGTTATTAAAGGGGTTCGAGCATGGTGAAAGAAAGCCATCAATCGATCTGAATGGAAGGATGTGGTTGAGCAAGCCAGGGCCCTACATGTGCTGTAGAGCCATGGATGATAATGATGTTGCTATATTAAAGCAGAAATACCAAAATTGATGGGTAATATTTAAACTAATAATATGTTTATTTTTCTCGACACACTTATCTATGTTTTTATTAAGAAGGGGTTTGATTTATCACTACCCTAATTTCCAGATGCGTTTACATTCATTTTTAAGGAAAATTTGAGACCAAAAACCAAATAAAGTTATTCTTATTGTGCCTACCCCGTAGCGTAGCACGGGTATTTGGCTCGTATATATATATTTGATGTAGTTGTATTACTAGTAGGCTATTAACATTTTCCAATTAACCCATAATACTGGCCTGATGCATTGTGATCGGAGTCTACCAGTTTTTACCCTTAACCACCACCTTAAACCACTTGAAGCAGGAGAAATGTACTGAGCTAATTTAAATGATTTAACTGGAAAGTTAAATACCACTACATCAATACAGCTACTCCAGTAGATTTATTTGTAAAGAACTGAAAAGTTCCCATTTATACATGAAATTTTTAATCGTATACTTATAAAATCTCTATATATAATTCCCCAAAGCGAGTATGTGCAAATAAGCATGACGAATGACCCTCGCTGGGTTCAACTAATCACAGTTAACAGCTGGAAAGCATAGGCAGTGGAGGGATGGGTAATGTCTTGAGACCAGCAATGCTTTTGGCATTCAGTTTCATTGTTCCTTCACAGAGTACAGTGTATTGGTTATTATATCCGCCTGACATGCAGAAGGTCTTAGGTTTGAAACCCACTGTCAAAATTTTAACTAAATTATAAAAATGTTTACGAAGTGATTATTCGCACGGTTTTTTTCCGTGCATATAATTTATAAAATTATTGGCACGGGTCGTCGCGCATGCGTACTCCCAGCGGCTGATAACATTGAAAAACAAAATAATAGCCGATTTCATTCGATTTAGGCTAAATTGTGCAGCTATATGTTAATAGTACTAATATTTATATGTTTATAGTACTAATACTAGTTACAATTTAATAAATACTGAAATTTTAAAGTAGCGCTGCCATAAAAATTGATTGGTGTCAAATCAATCATAATTAAAAATACCTTTAAATAATCACAAGTCCACACAAGCTTCTCTAGACTAATGGTTAGTCAGCTAAAGAGAGTGACGTTATTGGTTAGTGGATCGAATCCTGATGCAGTCTTTTTTTCTTCTTTTCTGTTGTTGTTGTTGTTTTTTTGTTGGTTTTTGTTTTACAACCTTATCTTATCTTATCTTATCTTATATGTTACAGACGCTCCTTCTGTACAGAAGATTATTGCGTCCTACGTATTTCTATGGTTTGTGTTTAGTCCTGTATTCTTACTAGAGTTTTAAAAGATGATAAAGTGGTGGCTTTCCTGGTTTCTTCAGGCAACCCATTCCACGCCCGAATACCGGACACAGTGATGATGCTTGCAAACACTCAAACTCAATCAGGCTTTTTTTTCCAGGGACACATTTTTATATGCCCCCACCCCATGCCTTTATTAAATTTATTATCTATTATGTTTGAGTCACTGACTTCACTGAGTGAGTTAGTGAGTCACTGTTACTGAAGTTACTAGTTACTGTTATGCTTATACTTATACTCAGTTCAGTCTTACTTACACTTACAGTACAGAACAGAGTACGGACTCTCACTTTTTAATTTAAAAAAAAATGATGCTTTACCATCATAAAGTCTTTCACTTTATTTAATCAATGACGGGGGCGGTATGCAGGTCCACTCAGACTCAGATTCTTGCTCAAATACTATTACTATCAATGTCAGTGACAGCAAAATTAGTTTACCGTGCGAATAATGGATTTTTTTTCAAAATCTCATGATCATTGTCATCTTTATAATTTGTAGCCATTGACTCATTGAGTCACAGCCAACTCAGTGTCAGTAAGACTAAATCTTGTCGTAATTTATATTTGTTTTATTTGTGCACGCTATTAGGTCTAATAATATTTATTTGACTCAATTAAACAACAATTAAATCAATTAACAGTAGTCAGTGTCCTAAAACTTAAATATCAACTATACTCAGTGGCGCAGCTAGAGCTTTTGCCGCCCGGGGCGGTCTCCAATTTGCCGCCCTTCTAGGGGCCGTCCACAAATGACGTCATGCATGAGGGGGGGGAGTGACACATTTGAAGTCAAAGTAAAATGTGCAATTTTAAACAAAAGTACCTCTTAAATATAATATGATTACCGACACCTAATTTAATGAAATTTTACATGGTTTCACGCATGTTACGAAATTAGATTGTAGCCTTACACTAAAAAATATTTAAATGACCGTAAAAATTGATTGGAAAATGCTCATTTTTAAATAGCAAATATGGCTTTTATGGGGGAGGGGTTAAGCCTTGTGATGTCACATTGAAGAAGGGTTCTAAGTTTTTGTGACGCCGTGTGACGAGGGGGCAGGGGGTGAAAATAGAGAGAAAATTGCGTCATTATATACTGGCCCTTTGGTCAATTGTATGATGGTTTAGAAATTAAGAAACATTAATAAATAATTGTAATTGAAACGAAGTACATTGTAAAGATGGGGAACATTTTTACAATTGCATGCCCTATTTATGAAAACAGTAGTAAAAGACGCCGCAAAAGATGATATATTTATAAATGCACATTTATAAATATACAAGATACTTTATTTTTAAAGGCCACAAGAAAGTTATTGAGGTGGCAGGTCCCCCCAACCCCATCCCACCCCCCTACCCCAAATGAGACAAAACATGTTCCAAATTTACAGCCAAAAATATTACCAATTAACATGCTTTTATTATTTTATTTTTAATATATTATTTTTTTTATAATCAAAAAAATTGTATACATTAGTATGTAAACATATTTATACATTCTTTACCTTACTTTCATAGTAGGAAAAAAAATCGTCAATTATGGTACCAAATATAAATTATGTGTAATATTTTGTTCTATGGAAAATTTAGCAAGATTTTGTAGTCTCATTGTGGAACGAAGATAATTTGTTTTTTTAACTGCAGTTTGGAGAAGCTCCTTTAACAACTAGATACACTGATAGCAATTGTTGAAAAAATTGTTAGCAAAATTATAATGTTTGGTAAAGAATTTTCCAATCTTTACTGCTGAGTATAATCTAAAAGATCGATGGGGCCTTTCCCTCCCTCGTTTTTCGAACATAATGCCTCTTCTTGTAGTGTAGACAAAGCCAGGGCGGGTCTTAGGCTACTGCACCCTATACGGCCGCAAAAGTTTCGCACTTTCATAGGCCCAACCTATGTTAATTTTCACTTATTATCATTATTAATACCTTCCCCTACTCAAACTGGGCCCCGCGCAACCTTTTTCGCATACTGAGCTGCATAGGGGCCCACAATGGCTAAGACAGGCGCAGTGTACAACCATAAAAATCTGCATCCTTTTTCATTCCATTTGAAAAGTGCTTTATCAATGGTAATATACATTTTTATTTGATGTTCAAATTCTTATTTCTTAGTAGGTCACATAGTAATTATACACGAATATTTTCTTGCAAGTACACGCAACCCATCAGGGGTTTCTATTATTTCTTTTATAATTACATCTATAGATAAAAATATTTCTCTTTGAACTTCTTGCTCTAAAGATAAACCTCGTCTCCTGAATGGTTCCCCACTCATACTTTTTCTCCTACTAGCTCGGCGTTCAGTTTAAGTCTCCAACTCTCTATAATCTATAACAGCGTTCTTTATTAGCACACATCTTTGTTCCATGAAATGGATTTGCATTATTTTTTTAATAGGTTCCCATAAATTAAGATAATGTAGAAAAGAAAAAGGTTACATTGAACTGACTAAAGTTCCAGCATCTGATCTCGTTTTACAAGTTACTTCTTCAGATGTCAATTTTTCAAAGACGCTTGAAATTTTTAAGTATTTCTTTTTCGAAATTAGTTACGTTATCGTGGTTTTTATTAATGGAGAAATTTGAATATTTTCATGTTCTTGTCCTTAATCGTAATAATTTTCTATAAAATAGACGAATTCAAATTATTTACACATTACTTTAAATGGATAGGCGTAACATTTTTAATAAACAACCGTATTTTAATGAAAAATATGTAGAATCTATGTGTGCTACTTTAGTGCAATAAAACAAAATACATTTAATTTTTAGTAAGTTACCTTACAATAATTTTCTTTAACTGAAATAGTAATAAAAATTATTTCTACTTGCAATTTAAATACACTAATTGAACCACCATGTCACTTAGGTACTTCTTAGCGCATCATTTTGCGCATGTCGAAATTCCACGCAAAAACTGTCGAGGCGATATTAATGAACATATTATTCGGCCCAGCGGTAATGTATTGTTTTTTTTTGTGAGTGTGTGTGTGTGTGTGTGTGTGTGTGTGTGTGTGTGTGTGTGTGTGTGTGTGTGTGTGTAGTTTTCATGTAAAAAGTGCTATTTATGACGCATACCGCTTAATTTGCCAACAAATGGATATCTGTTTTGAGCGACTTTTAATTTTTGATAGGGTTTGCGTTATTTATAACAACCACTATGTAATCAAACAAATGTTGCGTGAATCCTTTAATAAAGAATAGAAATTAAAAATATTTGTTTTTCCTTGGTTTTCCACCTTCAAAATAAAAAGGGCGGTTGTCGGAAATGGTTTTATTTTTCTAATGCCCACAAATGCCGCCCTATATATGAGTGCCACCCGGGGCGGACCGCCCCACCGCCCTCCCTAGCTACGCCACTGACTATACTAATAATTTACATTTATTACATTATTAGTTATTAAACTTTGTAGTTAGTAAGTGTAGATCAGTATTTCAAATCCGTGCGAATAATTATCGGTATGGTCGAACCGTGGGAATAATGTTCAAAATTATCGGCACGGTTATGACGTCAAAACCGTGCGAATAACGCTTGACAAATTTTTATGTTTATGCCCATTCTTTCCCCTTTTCTTAGCGAACATAAACACCGTCTTGCATGTATTTCACGGAAAAAGGCTTCGTTCAATGCTATACCAATTCATTCATCAGGTAACTGTTTCTATCTGTCGCATATATCTGGGAAAAGACAATAGACAAAGTTGTTGGTCTCCAACTTGTCAGTAATATGTGTTTCTCAACATTAGGATAACTTCGGCGACGAGCTCTCCTTGGTTCTCAGTGACGGAAACGTAGTCATACATTTTAAAACTACAGCTAGATTAGTTCTAAAGGCAAAAAAACATGACCATGTTACTCTGCTACTTTACTCACTTCATTGGCTACCCATACAAGCCCGAATTGATTGCAAACTGGCCGTTCTCTGTCACTACTTCTTTTCTGACTCATGCCCTTCCTATCTTACTGAACTTCTGTCGGTCTACTCACCAAGTCGTCAGCTACGTTCTTCTGCAGACACACGCATTCTCGGTGTTTCTTAGACACGACCTAAAACTAAAACATTTGGCTATGGTCATTCTCTTTTTGCACAGCCAAAAATGAAATTTTCTACCATTACACACCCGTAGTATTTCAACTACTAAGTCCTTCAAGACTGCACTTAAGACGCATCTTTAAAAAAAAATTATTTTCCAAATTAATGAAACAACATTTTTTAAATGATTAGAGTAGCTGATGTATAACGTATTGTCATTTATGTGGTTATTATTATAATATGAATGTTTATTTTAATTAGTATATATATGTAATTAACTACATGTAGAGCACTGTGAACCCGGCTCCTTGCTGGGATACTGCGCTATATAAATTGTAGGGCTGCGAAAATTACCGATTAATTTCTCGATTAATCGGTAAAAAATTTTATCGATTAAAATTATTTTAATCGATAAAATGGCTATTAAAATTTAAAAAAAATGTCTTTAATTTTTTTCGATTTATTAATAACTAATTAATTATTAATAATTAATAATATATTGGTTTGTTTTTTTCTTCTCCACTTACAAGAGAGATGTTCAAACTTTAAAATAAACCGTTTTATAAGGACAATGATATATAAAAAAAACATTGTTTTTAATTACAACTAAATTTAAATTAATTGACATTATATTGAGCTACTTATATTTAAATATATCTCCTAACAATATAATATTTTTAAAATTGAATTAAATTAAATAAAAAAGGTATGGGCAATTTAAAAAATGCCATAAAAGGGCACAAAATGTGAAGGAAAACAACATAGTGAAAAAAGTGGTTATGAGGTCATAGAAAAAAATCAACATCTTTGAACTACTTGGGATAAAAAGATAATCTTTTTTGTTTGTTTGTTTGTTTGTTTGTTTATTTGTTTGTTTGTTTGTTTTGTTTTGTTTTTGTTAATCATCAAACAATTTCTATATAGCTGTATTACTTTAATACTTTAAAATTAATTTTGATATTTTCATCCAAGTGCCTAAACTTTAATACGTTTTTTAACTTATTTTTATTGCTAACTATGTTTAAAAAATAACTAAATAAAAAAATCAATTGCTTGTTTTTATTACCTTCCTTGAAATTTTCAGTAAATGACTTCATACATCTTTATTTTTAGCTTTAACAAAATTATCGATTAATTAATCGGCAATTTTTCAAAAGTTAACGATTAAATTAAATTTAATCGATAACAGCCCTAATAAATTGCAGTGGTGAATTTAGCTTTGTCGGCGGTGGGGGGGGGCAGTAGAATTTCAGGGGGCACCGCCTCATTTTATTAATAACCGAGCATTGCGTGAATACTAATTATTAGCCTAATAATTAGGTAAATTTTCAAAATCATCGAACAAGTCAAACAGAAGCTGCTTTGGCGTTTAACAATACAACAAAATTACTTGCATCTTCTTGAGAGCCTTTGTGTCATGAGCTTTGCATGTGGCTAGGTGAATCTTCGTTAAAATATTTTGAGCATGGTTTGATGACAAATGCCAACTGAACTCCTCGAATTACTTTTGCGGAAACAGTATGCAATTTTTTCAAAAGTCACCTTTTAACATTAGTGAATTTAAAAGCCACGGCGAATAGTTTGATAACCATGCATATTTAAAAACTAAAACTCTGTTTCCCTCATTGCGCTAAGCTAATACATTTTATCAGGGTTTCAACTTTCAACAGTCACGAATCAGCTGCAATTTCAACTCATTTGAAAGGTCGTGTTTCCTGTCATACCTTCCAATATCCAATTTGAAAGAGAATAAATGTTAGCGACAATCAAATTAGAAACAGTTGCCTCAGTTGTTTCTGGCTGTTGAACTTGTACTGTTGTCCTCAATGCCAATGATAAGTCAGATGCTGCAGGCGCCCCAAAATATTCCAATAACGACATTTCGTAATTCTGCAATTACACTGCTTTTTTATATTATTTCACAGCAAATTAAATTTCTCGTGAGATCTTACATTTTTAATTTATTATATGCATTAATATATGTTGTATTTGAGCTATTACAGCGCTAATTTGTGAGTCTTATTAATTTCTAAGACTTTTTTCGGCCCTTATGTTATACTTAACTTCAATTTCAACGAAAATTAAACCTGTATAGCATTGTCAGTTAAATTTTTAAAAGTGTGATTTTTTCCACTCTCTGGAAAAATTCCTGGCGACGCTCATGGAGGGAGTCTAGTAGGGGGGATGGGTGGACGGGCTTTCTCATGGTGTTGGTATTTCAAAATTTCAACGCTGTCAGCTTTCTTTTATGTGAAATATCAGACACCGACTCTCCTGTCAAGCCTTCTGGTTTGTATGGTTGCTCCCCCACCCACCCTCTCAATATCAAAATTGTATACTGTATATATAATGCCAATTTCCCTAACTCAAAAACTCTGTAATTCGATTTTTTCTGGTTACCTTTGAGTTCGATCTAGCTAGATAAAGTGCTCAATATTTGGACTAAAAATTGAAATAGTAAGTTCTTTTTATTTATAATTTTTTATTATTGTTAATGCAGTTTAATATTTTAAAATGTTTAAGTTTAATTAAATGTAAGGGAGTCATAATTATGTCAAAATTAAACTTACAGCATATATTCGTTCTACAGCCTGTTCGTTTATAAGCCAACTCCCTTTTTCGGAAGAGAAAAATATTATAAAATTGTAGCCCACTCGTAAGCCGACCATAAAAAATAATAGGACAGCATAAAAATATGGTTTTGTAAAACTGTAAGCTAAACCAGTCATTAAGATTGTTTACTTTGTACTACCTATCTTCGTCTTTGCCAGGCAAGTGCAGATGTTTACTAAATAATATCTTATAACTTCTGGTAGAGCAGTTGGATCTTGTAGAATGTAGAAGAGCGTTATCTCAATGGCAGCTCGTTGCCATTATTATACCGCCTTTTACGGTAACATTGTTTTTACAGTGTAGCTCATATTAAAAAAAAAAACAGCATTACAGTGGTGACATGATATTATCTGGCATCACATTTCCAAAAAGAACATCGATTACTGGGTTTTCAAAGAGAGCGGACAAAAATATTTAGCTTAAATAAATCAGTGTGTATATTAACCGATTCATAAGTTTTCATGTTGCCATCAATAAGTTTAATTTCATAGATTTGGCCGGTCATGCAACATTTAGGCACTAAATTCTTTCTACAACCTACTATTGTAAAGCCTGTGTGTCTTTCAATTTAGAGAGAATTATTTCCTTCATAAAGAACATTTTTCATACGTTTAGCACGCCTCAGGGATTTGCTAAGCCTGTTGCCCATATTAACCACACATTTGATTTCGAGTGAAAGGGAACAACCCATTCTAAAGCCATAATATGGTCAATATAAGTATGCCTAAGTTTGTGATTTGAGTTTATTTACATTTCCTGACTCCTCATCAGAAATATTCTTTCATAGCTTGAATTCTGATTTATATTTATCTATCTATTTCTGCAGCGTCTAAAACTTTTTGCATGGCGGGCCATATTTTATGAAGTAAAGATATGTGCGGGCCGGATAAAGATAATAAATAAAAGTGCAATACGTTGAGACGTTTTTATTTCACTTTATTATCAGTGGTGAAACTGATATCTTAAATGCTGTAAATATTATAGGCAAGGTCATGTTCAATGTAACTGGTTTTGATACGCATGATATCACGCAGGTAAGAATCATATTGTCTCCTTCTCAATGGGTTCTTGTTAAAATTCAAACTAAGAATTTCTGATCAGACAAGTAAGCAAAACAAGTTGAGCATTATTTTAGCAAATTTTCGAATCTCTTGGAATGTGTCTTTATCAAGCAAAAGATAAATGTCACTGAGAGAAAGTTGTTGTTGTCTCCTGCAACATTGAGCCTAACTTTGCAGTGCAATGAGTTCCAGTTGTAGATGGTCTGGAACACCATCGGGGTACACAGTTGCACTTTTATTATTTGGTCATCACCATTTTTTAAAACCAAAGTTTCTTCACTATTAATCATTATTTTATAAGGTTGATTATTGTTTATATAATTTATTTACTTAATTTATAATCATTCATTTTCAAAAGACGTCTTTAAAACTTACTCTAAACATTTAATGTTAAAAAGCGGAAAATAATATTTAAAAAAAAAAAATATGCAATTGATTTCTAAATATATATATCTAATTGACAATTTAACCAGCCAAGTTGAACAATCATACACATATTATTACATTTTGACTTCCATTAATTTGTAAGTGTGGGTCGCTTAATCGTTAAAATATAATTGAATAGCTAACATTTTTAACAATTAATCGAGAAATCAATCTTTAATTTCCGCAGCCCTAACATATATAGGTACATATGTATACATACATATATATACATGTATAAATATACAGGGCCGGCTTTAGGCATAGGCAAACTAGGCGGCCGCCTAGGGCCTCCTAATAGTAAGTGCCTCGCTAAACTCCCACAGGAGTCATATAAAATATATATAATCTACATTTAAAGAGCAAACTATGACCTATATAAAAAAAACAAAACAAGAATCATCCAATCAGTGCAAATCCTTTACCCAATGAGTATTTTTAAATATTGCATGTTTAAAATGTAAAATTTTAAAATATTAATTCATCTGTCCAGATACATTTTCACAAGGTTGACAAACATCTAATAACCCCAAACATTATAACGCGAACTTATTACCTCTTTGTTTTGTTTTCTTTTACAACTTATTCTTGTTCTATTTTAATCGTCTATTCTTTTTTTATCCAATAGTCTACCTTCCATTTGCAAATACTTTGGCGATGTTGAGCATTTGTTGAAGAGTGGCTACATTAGAATTTATTTTGTGTCAACTATTATTCCATTAGATAAACAACTTTGTTCATTATTTCTGTTAATACAAGAACACACAAGACATTAAAATTCAAATGATGATGCTTTACACTTTAGGAGTAATTTACTTACGTCAACATCATTCAAACGATACCATTGTCATCTCTATTTTGGTGTAAGATCCGTGTCTATTTTGGTGTATGATCCGATGATCCGTGTCTATTTTGGTATAAGATCCGTGTCTATTTTGGTGTATGATCCGATGATCCGTGTCTATTTTGGTATAAGATCCGTGTCTATTTTAGTGTATGATCCGATGATCCGTGTCTATTTTGGTATAAGATCCGTGTCTATTTTGGTGTAAGATCCGATGATCCGTGTCTATTTTGGTGTAAGATCCGTGTCTATTTTGGTGTAAGATCCGTGTCTTTTTTGGTGTAAGATCCGTGTCTATTTTGTAGAAGTTAATGTTAATATGTTGGACACTTGTTCAACTCACTGCACTTATACTTATAATAATTTACTCATATCAATTTAGTCCATGTATGTGGTTACAATTTTAGTAGTTGTTGGAATTTAATGGATATAGTAACTTTAGCTGCTACAGGTTGAGTGGCTGAAAAATTGAATCAGTTATATGTAACAGCACATCAGTGTCGTTCTTAAACTACTTCAACCCTTGTTTATTCATTTCAGTAGCTTTAGTATCAGAAGAGTTTAGTTAGATTCATTTCAGTAGCTTTAGTATCAGAAGAGTTTAGTTAGATTCATTTCAGTCGCTTTAGTATCAGAAGAGTTTAGTTAGATTCATTTCAGTAGCTTTAGTATCAGAAGAGTTTAGTTAGATTCATTTCAGTAGCTTTAGTATCAGAAGAGTTTAGTTAGATTCATTCAGGCGTTAGAAATTTTGGCATTAGAAAAGTTCACGAATCGCAACAGATCCTTTATTTATTTTATGAAAATTTACAGTGGCTCTTTGCATCTTAAATTAAAGCTTTTATTTCCATAAACTATTTAACCCTGATAAATTTGCCTCCCTAAAAAAGTGCCGCTCTTTGCATTATATTGGCTAATGTTTAAAATTTAAGGGTACAGCAATTACCACTTTTACAAAGGGCGGTTCTCTAATTTGAAGAATCAATTAAATTAACAGCAGATCAGTGCTGCCTTCTCACATTTCTTAAACGTCTTGGTTTTTCTGTTCATTAGCATTAGTAACAGAAGAATTTATATCCAATATTGTGTTCTAATTTTTGGCAGAATAATCGTTAACATGTTAGGAAAGTATCTTTATTTCTTTCAATAATTTCTGATTAGTTTTCTTTTTTATTTTGTTAAAAAGCTCCACTTTCTTTCTAAATTGTTTTTCATGGAAGCTAATTAAAAACATGTAATTTACCACCCCTAAAAAAGTGCCGCCTGAGGCATTTGTACATTGCACTTTCTCGCTACGCCACTTGTGGGGGGGGGGGATTAGATAAACAACAATCGGTAATAAAGATGTGCGGCGTATTTCAAAGACAAAGCCAAGGTCATTTATCAGCCTTCCTAATTATCGGTCTTGTGTTCTATTTGCCTTACTTGAACAATGCAAAGTAACAAAACATTTTTTGTTTTAAACGAGTTTTGTTTCATGTTCCGAGAAAAAAAGTGTGTCAAAATTCATTGTAGTTTGTCGGGACCGTGTTTTATTTCCGTTTGACAGTTCTTTCTTTTTAAGCGTTTTCATATTAAACTCATTACACACGAAAAGTTTAAATTTGATAAATAATTCGCACGCCGAAATGTGAACACCGAAAAAACGCTGTTCGACCACCGTTAGTTAATGCATTAGAGTAGCATTCTCACGGGTACCCGGGCGCAATTTTACTACCCGGGTAATTTGTCCGCAACGAGTACCCGGTTTTCTGGAGTACCCGTTGAAAGGCCTTATAACTAAATCCTGTCTAATTCTAATAAAGCTATAACATCCTTATTTTATTGTCACTAGATGATGCCCAAATTGGATGATTTTTACTATCCTTCAAATAGCAAAACTTCCTCGTTCTCAACATAGTACCCGTGTCCCGTGCTGTTGCTGATATAATAGGCCCCGACACCAAAGCCGCTTCGACACACCACCAACACGTCACACAAACTTAAGATCAACTGATCCAGGGCGGCATCACCAAACCCATCACATACGTCATTTCCACTTCGCTGACGATCAATGTGAGATATTTTCCCGCCATAATCTATAAACCTTTTCCCAAACTTGTTTCGAGATCTGATCCGGATGTTGATGTAGTCGGTTGCCAAGAAAAAGTTAGCGTCGCCTTCAGTGTCCTTGAACTGCATAAATTTAAATAGGGTTGGGATTTCGCTTAAGCGAACCCTAACCAAATTAAGATCCATGGGGATCGAAGGGTTTCCACCCATTCTGACATGCGCACAGATGAGTTTCGAGTCCCCGACGTCATATAAAGGTTTTATCTCTGAGGACTTGACTTGAGACGGAGACATGAGACCTTTCCTGCCTAAGAAATTACTCCCAACCACATGTTCTAAATGTGTCATGAGTTTTGGAGACGGTTGCATGAGTTCATGCCAGGCCCAGTGAAATCTGTCTCGCTTATCTTTTAAACCATTCCATTTGTTAGTTAGGTTTGAATAGAATGGGTTTTTGAGTAAAACCCCAGATATGTCGCAATTTGTTCTAAAGTAGAGGACTTTCTGTGGATATTTCTTGTTGAAATCACCGTCAGACAAGTTTTTCATGAACTCATCCCCTGCTTTACAGAGATCCATGATGGAGAGTGTATTTTTATTATTAGATGGTTCTAGCTCTGTCATGTTGGGCTGCCATTGGTAGTTTCGGGGTGTGTAAAAATTGTCAAAATTACAAGGGCTAGACATGACGATGTAGAATTGCCGATTAGTGAGCCTGGCCAATAGGAAGAATGACGTAATTGTTCTTTGCCTGTCACCGATACCACCACAAAGCCCATTGCCGTCACATATATACACCAGATACCGTTTTTCAACTCCGTCTGGAACTTCCAGTTTAGAAATTGAAGGGGGCAAAACTCTTGGTATTGACGAAGCGGCTTTCATTTGTTGCGAATTTTTTTTGGTTTTCTTTGGAAATGACATTTTTTTCTCACCAAATTTGAAATTGAAATGCACAGTGGGAAGAGTTTCTTCTATGAATGGTAATTGTTGTGTTGTATAAGTTTGATGCTGGCTTTTATTCAATAATGTTCCTGATTTCGGTAATTGTATTATATAGTCGTTAAACAAATTTTGTTGCTCTTGAGTTGTTTTTTTCCCGTAAAAACCGTTGAATTCGCTGATCTGAGATTTAAGGTACGTTAACGTGTCCCTCAGTTTGTTTATCGCCATGACATTGCTGGTCTGAGGGCTGTTCAGTTTGTAGATCACAACTGTTGTCATAGCAAATATGGCAAAGCGGGTGACATTTTTTCTCTTTGTTAACTATAAAGAGAAAATATTTTTAAATCAAGAACGTGCTGTAATATATATGGGATAAAATGTTTATGCAAAAGGCTTTAAACTTTCTTTGGACGTGACATCAAAAGTCTAGCAATGAGTTGTAATATGCAAATAGCCATTATTACCTCATTACATGGTAGTTCAAAATTAATATATGCATAGTTCATTGCTTTATTGCTTATAATTTACAAGCTTATTGCTATTTAATGATTAGTTAATTGAAAACTATTTTGTAAGCATTGTTAGCAGTTTTACAATAAATATCTATTGACATGAAAACATTGGGAATAGCGTTTTAAAAAAAGATTACTACCCAAGGTTTAAAGCTGGTATAAAACTGATGCCATGTTTCAGCAATGAATGGAAGAAGAAGATATAAATTAAGACAGTTTTAGTTTAATTAGAGTGGAAGTTCTAATAAGTAAAAAGAGCACAAACCAGTGCTATGTGAGTGTCAACTATATACGAAGTAGCATAATTCCAATTATCGGTCGTAAAAAAAACACACCTAAAATCTGTAATTTATGGGTGACTTCCGTCTTCTTGGCAGAAATCAGAATAACTGTGATATGTATCAACATTAAACTAATTAAGCATTTAACGAACTTTTTATTGACACAATAAACCTAGACAAACCATAAAAAAACGCCACTAGAAAAATATTATACAATATTTACTCTTAATAAATGGAATAGGACCTGTGATAGATTGTGAAATAATCCCTGAACTTTTTTACCATGATAATATTAATGTAACCAATACAATAACGACTCAAATAAGTAAGAAACCTAGAATGATTTTCTCTGAAATACTGAATTACATGTAATACAGTAAAATTACACAATTAAAAAAACCCGTTAAAAAACCCACACGTTTTTGACTATAAATCCTAAATATACCAGACATAAGTATAAGGGTGTTCATTACAATATGCAGGGCAAAACAATCCAAAAATACACAATTCTGTTATGTCTCGTAAAATGTGTTTAATATAATGCGCACCTATCGTGTATATATTTGTAAAAAGTATTGTCAATATAATGCGCACCTTATTGCGCGACATGAAAGGTTGTTGAACATAATACGCACCACGACACTCTATCTAAAAAAATAACGTTATACAAAGAGTTAAAAAAATAATTAAAACTCAATAATTCAATTACAGTACATTCAATTTATCTGAACACTTGATACCTCATTTTTATCATCGGCACGAGTCTGCCTGCAAAATTTCAGCTCACTAGTTTACGAGGAAATGGGTTAAAATAGCTCCAAAGATTTTTCGGCACGCACGCACGGCTCAGAAACAAGTTAATATAAACAAAACAGCGGCTAGTTTCGACAGTATTTCCAAAGAAAAATACAACGTAAATAGCACAATAAAAGAAATGTTAAAATATATAAAAACAAATCTAAAATAATTGATGGGCGAGAATGTTCCAACAATACTAACAATGCTGCGCTTATAAAAGACAATGAGCAGAAACTCCAATTCCTAACTGCCCTGTCCTGACTTAGTTTTCGCAATCAGCATAAAAAAACAACACTGTGGTCCAGATACAGACCCGACTAATATCAATATCAATGATACAAAACTAGATTTAGTAGAGCAGGTCAACTACCTCGCCCCGCTATTAGCAACAATCTCCTTCTTCTTAATAAAATCGACAAAGGATTAGCATGGTAGCCACAACGTTCTATCACCTATCACAGATGGTATGTGACAATAGAATGCTGACCACCAACAAAAAGTGCAGTTTATGACGTTCCCGTGGTCAGCATTCACTAATGCCAGCAGATCACGGTGCCTGTACACCACACCAGAAGGAAGACCCAGCTACTTCCACATGCACTTCCTCAAACCCATATTTGGCATCTGTGGGAATGGCATGCAGGTGCCGATGTGAAGCAACACTAAAGTGAAAATATCACAAAGTGTTGACATCGCCGTGTCCACTTCAATCTGAACGAAGAAAAAGCTTCTTGAAATGTGTCTGCAGCATTCTCTACTTTCTACTTTCAGCAAGGAAAGAGTCACTTCAACTGAGGCAAGTTATGCCATGGCTACAAGGAATATTGAAGGTGCCAAGCAATTTTACTCTGATGGGGAATTGATTAAGGAGACTATGGATTTTCAATATTGGAACCAAATAATGCCTTAGCTACTCTACATCTTGCTCAAATAAAAAATAATTCGTAAAGATAATTAATAAAGGAGTTTTTTTAATGGTGTACAATTGTGTTTCATTGCGGCTTTCAATAATTTTATTTATTATTCTTAGAATGGCTCTCAGTTTCTAAAGGTCGGGCCTCTCCTTATCTACAAAAAATAAAGCCACAGATATATAAAAATTCACAGATATTTAAAAAAAAAAACAACCACTGATTACACAAACTTACCCGACCAAACATTATGAAATACTAATTCCCTATCCACGCCACAAATATTATTATCGTTAATTTGCTCGTAAATCTTTTGTGTATCCTTAATTGTATTTGAATGATCTACCGCAGTCCTAATCTGTACGAGGTTTTAGATCAACTGCACTACCACGTGATCAGTGATCCATGGTGTGCCTCCACCGGTGCCTTAGGTCGTCAAGGATACACTGCGAGCTTTAAGCAACAAAATACCTGCCTCCTAGACTTGCCACTACCTTTATGTTAGCAAACAACCAATCACACGATCGTGGACTGAGAAAGGCCGAGGCCAACTTGTTGCGGACGACGGGCGATGACAAAAGCGCTTATCTCTCTTCATGGGTCTTACAGACTATGACAAAAATTAGACCATGCAGTTCTTGACATTTGTACATAATGTTTTGGAATGTTCCACCTAAGGCAGTGTTTCTCAACCTGTGATCCACGGACCATAATGATTCGCGGAGATGTGGCTGGTGGTTTAGGAGTAAAGCATGAAGTTAAAAAATTTAAAACTATAAAAATGAAAAGGTATAAATGGTGTCACTTTTGGAATATATACATCTATTTCATTTTAATCACTCGATGTCGTTAGCATAGCGTCCAAAACAATATGTTTTTGTATTCTGTTTACTTTTAGCTATAGTAGCGGAAATCACAATACGTCACACTAGATTATAGAGAAGATAGTTCTTTAAAGTTTTTACATTGACATTTTTGAAAAGGTTGAGTAAATTAGCCTTAAATTAAGTTTACAAATGTTAAATTTATACAACAATCAAATTTATTGAACCCATGGATAAATTTCGAATAAATAAAATAACCGAACATTAAGGACGGCAATGATGAAACTCAGATTCATTCCCACAATCTGTGTGTGAATCAAATGCAGTTCCAGAGACAAAAAAGATGAATTTCCATTCGACGGTATGATAAAGAGTATTTGCGTTTTAGGTTAATGCCAAAGTCGGATACCGCCGATGTTGTGGCATGAGATTCTCTGATCTGATATGTAATGAGCTCTAGTCAGATAGTGACTTAAGAGTAGAATTGACTTGTAAATAATAGTGGACATTTTGGTCAGTCGGGAAATCATTGAGGTAGATGCAGGCCGCCGTTAAGGGGTGAATCCACGAATTTATTCAGGGGCCCCAACGGCAGGGGTCTCCCGTCAGCCATGCTTGATGCTGTGTGCGTAGATATATGTTCGGACATGTTAAAAAAAAGTTTAAAAATTTAGCTTGCAATGACAATTGACGGAAAAGTTTCTGCACACAAATGGTTAGCTAAACGTTTTCTCCGGAATTTCGTGTTTTACGTCTCAGTTTTCTAAAAATAATATATTTTAGTCATCAAATACGTCATATCTATGTCTTTCGGTGACTCTATTACTTATTTGAGTAGATTTAAATATTGGATTTTTCCATCACTTTTACGACCAGTAAGCTGTGACTGACTTATTCTAAACCAAAGTTAATACTGAAGTATAGTTGATAGTTTTATAGTTATATAATTTCTTAAATTTTTGCAGCAACCCTATCTTTATTTTAGCTTTACTATTTACTGAATATTAATGTCTTCAAATAAATAATTAAAACTATTAACAATAATAACAATTTAATGATCATTATGATAATACATTGGCCTATTAAAGTAAGTTCAGATATAAAGTTAAGTGTAAATTATGTAATATATATATATAATCTATCAAATTTATACTTAGCTAATAGCGACATAAAGGTTACGAAAGTTTATAGCTTCATGCATTCAATTTTTTTTTCAAAATTACTTTCCTATCTATACTAATAAAAGGGAAAGCCCTCACTCACTGACTGACTCACTCAGTCATTCATCACTAATTCTCCAACTTCCCGTGTAGGTAGAAGCTTGAAACTTTGGGAAGTTGTTGGTTACCCTCTAACAACGAAAATTGGCGAAAAGGAATGTTAAAAATCTTGCTCATGTGGGGCCGGGGGCCCAAAAACATTTTTTTCCTTATTTGGGCTTTATAAAAATTGAAAATCACCAATTCTCCTATTTTCCGTGTAGGTAGAAGCATGAAACTTTGGTGATTTCTTAAGTACATGCTCCCAACGATAATCGGTGAAAAAAAAGTTAAATTTCCCACTCATCCGGGCCGGGGCCCCAATTTTTTTTTCCTTACTGGGGTAAAAATTTAAAAACTGAAAATCACTAATTCTCTCATTCCCCATGTATGAAGAAACATGAAACTTTAGGAAGTTGTTGAGTAGTTTTTGAGTACACGTTCCCGACAAAAATTGGTTTTAAAAAATGTTAAAATTCCCTTTCATAGAGGACTGGGGGCCCAAATATAGTTTTTCTTATATTAAAATCGACTCTTCACTAATTCTCCAATTTTTCTTGTAGGTAGGACCATGAAATTTTGGGAAGTTGTTCGGTACCCTTTCACTACGAAAACTGGTGAAAAACAATTTTTAAAAATCTCGCTCATGTGGGGCCGGGGGCCCAAAACCATTTGTTCATTATATAGGCTCTTTAAAAATTGGAAATCACCAATTTTCCTAATTTCCGTATAGGTAGAAGCATGAAACTTTGGAAGTTTTTTGAGTATATGCTCTCGACGATAACTTGAAGAAAAAAAAAACGTTAAATTTAACACTCATAAGGGCCGGGGCCCATAAATTTTTTTTAGCTTATATGAGATATATAAAAATTGAAAATCACCAATTTTCCGTGTATGTAGAAGCATGAAACTTTGGAATTTTTTTAGCACACGCTCTCAAAATATTGGCCAAAGAAACTGTTAAAAATCCCTTCATGAAGGACCGGGGGCCCAAATATGATTTTTCTTATATTAAAAACCGACTCATCACTAATTCTCCACCTTCCCGTGTAGGTAGAAGCATGAAACTTTAGGAAGTTGTTGGGTACCTTCTCAGTACAAAAAGTGGTAAAAAGGAATTTGAAAAATCTCGCTCATGTGGGGCCGGGCCCCAAAAACTTTTTTCTTTTATGAACTATATAAAACTTGAAAATCACTAATTCTCTTATTTCCCGTGTATTTAGAAGCATGAAACTTTGTAAATTTTTTGAGTACATGCTTCCGACGATAATTGGCTGAAGAGAATTTTAAATTTCCAACTAATGGGGGCAGGGGCCACAACAACTTTTTTCCTTATATTAGCTAAATGACATTTGAAAATCACTAATCTCCTATTTCACATATAGGTAGAATCATGAAACTTTGGAAAATTTTCGAGTAAAAGTTCCAGACATAAATTGGAAAAAATAATGTTTAGATTCCACCTAATTGGAGGCCGGGGGCCCAAATATATTTTTTCCTTATATTTAAAAACCGACTCATCACCAATTCTCCAATTTTCCGTGTAGGTTGGAGCATGAAACTTTGAGTAATTGTTAAGTACCCTCTAATAACGAATTTGGGTGTTAAAGAATTTTGAAATACACACTCATTGGGGCCGGGGCCCCAAAAACGGTTTTTAAAAAGTTATATGAGCTTTATAACAATTGAAAATCACTTATTCTCCTATTTCCCGTGAAGGTAGACTCATGAAACGTTGAGGAATTGATATTTACACTTTCACATTTTTAACGCACACTCATGAGGGCCGGGGCCCCAAAAACGTGTTTTTTTTCCTAAAATTAACTATATAAAAAGTAAAAATCATTAATTCTCCCATTCCCCATGTAGGTAGAAGCATTCAACTTTTGGAAGTTGTTGAGACCCCACCCACGAAGAAAATCGGCGTAATATAAGTTTAAAATTCACACTCATTGGGGCCGGGGCCTCAAAAGCGTGTTTTTTCCTAATATGTGCTATATACAAATTGAAAAGCACTATTTTTCCTATTTGCCAAATAGTTAAACGCATGAAACGTTGGGGGTTTGTAAAATACACTTCCACGATGGCAGCAGGTGAAACAAATATTTAAAATATCCCTTACTAGGCGCAGGTGGCCCAAATATATTTTTTATGCACTCACTCACTCATTTATCACTAATTATCCAACTTCCCGCTGCAAAGCGCGGGTAAATTGCTAGTAATACATATAAGTATTGATTTAACAATTTAATGCAACATATTTTTTAATTAAAATCCTATAAACACGTTGTTTTCTTTTTTCTTTAAATTAGGCGTAAGACAAATTATTTTTTCAACTTTTCAAAATGATTTTTTAAAAAAAACCGACTTATTTATTTTTTTAAAAAGTCATTGACAAAAAAACGGGGGGAAAGTTAAAAAATATTGGTCATCATTTTTAAAGTAAAATATATAGTATATGTAGGAGAGGAGTAAAAAATTCACCCGAATAAATGATAACTCGACTTCTGTTCAACATGAAATTGGTGTTTTTAAAAAGCTTAGCGCTAGCCCTTAAAATGATATATGATTTAGAGTTTTATGACAATTTGTTTTGGTCAAAGTACTTACGATGTTATATGGCAGCGTGCCCCACATATTAGTTATATAATGACATATTGATTATTACATTCGTAATGTTAAGGTATTCAGAAATGTACGAAGTATTATGTTGTGTTATGATCATGTACTTTTGAGCATTCTTGGTAAACAGGGTATTGTCATTACGGTTTTAGAATCTTAATACTTTAATAAAGGTTGGGGTGAGTGGTCAGTAACAGGCGTAATACGAGACGCCATTAACCAGATTCATTTTGTTGGCATCATTCCGTATCACTTTTGGTCTGAGGTGCATTTCCTCGTGTGGCTGTGCAGTCCTAGCATTGAGTGACATTCTTTACCACAGCTTTTGCAAAACAATTCTGTGATTCCCAATGTTTTGGCCGTTCTCCTATCTGTCTGTAGCCTCCTCCATCCTTCGCTCCTCGGCTACTATAACGCCTTCCTTTACAACTGTGCGCCATGTAAATCAGTCTTCTCCCTTTACACCCCGAGTCGCGTGTGCGTATTCTGGCTGCCTTCATGTCCCTTTGGCATAGTGACATCTGCTGCTCTTGGCATTTTTTCCTGGAGCTGCCGTATGGAGAACACCATGTCTATAGTTGACCGACCAGCGCGGAAACCGCAATGAGATTCTGGATGAACTTGGGAGGCTTAACTCTGTAATCGATTTAGTATGACATGGGCAAAGGCCCCTCTCTTGTCATATGAAGGAGTGAGATGACATGATTATTATTGCAGTCACTTCTTTCGCCTTTGTTCTTATAAAATGTCACTATATTTGCTTGCGCTAGGTCCTGGGGAATGTAGCCCTCTTCCCAGCAGAGGTTCATAAGCTTGTGGAAAGTTTGTAGTAAAGCTGTCTTGCAACTCTTTAAAGCTTCTGAATGTAGGCTTACATTCCCAGGAGTTTTTCCACAAGCTATGCAGTCCATTGCTTTGCTATAAGCTCTTTTCCCTGTGTGGGCACGAAATCAATTTCTACCAAGGGTGGCATAAATAGGATGTCATCTAGAGGTAATTGTTGCATACAGTTCCAGATAATGCTCAACCAACCTTTTCAGGTGCGCTGTTTTGTCTTGGACACTTTTTGGACTCGGGGGCAACTTTGCAAGCCAATGGGCCGGTTGCTTTTTTTATATTTTTGTACATGGCTTTAGCATTCCCCATGTCTGCAGCTGACTGTATGTTGTAGCAGAAGTTAAACCAGTAGGTATTGGCGCATTGACTTGCGACTTTTTGGGCATGTAACTTGGCTGCTTTTAAGACATGCGGCCTCTTGGGTGTAGGCTTTTTCCTTTTAAGTCTTAAGAGCCTTCCTGTTGGCTTCAGTGACAGGTTATATTTCGTCCCAATGTGTATCAAACCAGTCCGTGTTTTTGTGTCGGATTTTTTTTTTTACCATGGGGGGTACACGTACCCACTATTCAGTGGCCCCAAAATTTCTAGCGGGCTATAAATAATGTGGTGTGGGTGACACAGAGGGAGAGCCGGGGGAGAGCTAATGACAACACGGAGTGAGAAGAGTGACTGGGTGTGATGTACTTTAAACCATGTGAAAGTTATTACAAACTAATAGAAAGTCTAGTGAGTAAACGCAGACTTGATTCCACCAAGGCACGTCCATTAAATTCTCGTCTTTTTGCTTCATCATGTTCGAGTATGGATCTTGAGCATGAACAGATACTGATGCTTACAGAAGTTCGCTAGTTATCAAAATGGGTTGGGTATAGTATTTAACAGACTATTTGAATAATGGGATGCTGTGAGAGAGTTTCTTGGGGAAAACAAATCAAAGTTTAAAATTTTTGATTATTTGAACGATAGCTTATGGGTTTCATTGCTAGTTTAATTGGCTGACATTTAAAACAATAATGAATAAACTTAATTTCTATCTGCAAGGAAAGCAGACACATTTAATTTCTCTCATTGAAAAAATGTCTGCTTTTACGAGGAAAAAAAATGATTTTTGGAAAAAAAAAACAAAATTATTTCAGGATAACTTTGATATGTTTGAAGTTGCCAGAAGTGGCCCTAAATAATAATATAAAAAAAAAAACTTTTAATAGGGCTAGTAACGATTAATTTAAATTTAAATTGTTTTATTGAGTTATTTGTCCTGTCTAATAAACATAGAAAAAATATTTTGAACTGTTTAACTGCTATTGGCTATTATGTACTATGATCCTCAGCGAGACATATCTTGTGATCTGTGCCATTAAATTATTGTTAACGAGCAGACCGGTGGCTGGACATTTCGACCCCGGACGGTTCGACCCTGCCAGTTGGACCCCAAGACGTTTCGTCCCCAGGACGTTTCGACCCCGGTCGGTTCGACCACGGACGGTTCGACCCCGGACGATTCGACCCCGGGCGATTCGACCCCGGGCGATTCGACCCGGACAGTTTGACCACAGGACGTTTGGACCCTTTGGTGTTTCGACCCCGGACGTTTCGATCCTTTCGTTTCTAAAATGTGATTTTTTTCATTTATAATGTGTTATTTTACTACTATTATTATTTTAAATTAATTTTTGGTATATTATGAATTAAAAACAGAATTTCAACTCCTACTTAAAAAAGACCTAATTTATAATTGGGTTTTAAAGTGGTATATATTTAAGTGGTTCAAAGATTTTCACTTTGATAACAAAAAAAAAAAAGAAATATTTTTATTTATTTATTATTACTTTTTAAAAAATATTTTTTTAAAGGTGAAAAATGTACATCGCAGGCGTTGGAACCATTACAAACGCGCGCCCTTCCATTATTACTTCTTGTGTTTCTTAACACTTGAAGACCTCCCTCGCTAAAATACTGATTTTAATAAGACGTACAAAGTTGTCAGTATTTTTAAAGTTACAAAATTTCAATAGTTAATGCCGCTGCGTATCATACAATAATAACATTGAAGCTGCTAGGGACGTATGACCTGTCTAATCGTTAAGCCTTTGTTAGTTACATTTTTTTCCGGGGCTTACATGACATGTTACAAGGGCTAGTAGACTCATTGACCACCACATCACGTCGTGTGCCGTGTGCTGGCGAAGGTTATGGGAAAGGTAAATAAAGTGAGGTGGGGGGTGCAACGAGAATGAAGGCACATTTAGAAAGGACGATCTGACCACATTGTCTTTTTATTGCCCGATTGCATCGGATCGGGGTTGGGGTTCAGTTAGATCTAAGATAGGTTTCCTGAGAGGAATAGCGCATTTATCATAGTCATGAATGTACGTTGAATGTTGACTGGTCTTACGTGTATATATTTTTTCAAATCATGGTAAATTGAACGTTACAAATAACTATTTCAAACTGAATTTAATTTTTAATCCATAATATTATAATGTTAACTTATTTTTATACCAAAAACTAAATTTTAAAAAGTATATATAAAAAATAATAATACATTTCTACGGTGTAGATACAAAGGGGTCGAAACGTCCGGGGTCGAAACGCCCTAGGGTCGAAACGTCCCGTGGTCGAACTGTCCGGGGTCGAACCGTCCGTGGTCGAATGGTCCGGGGTCGAAGTGTCCGTAATTCGAGCAGACCCGTCGTGCGTTGCAACGACATCAATAAAAGTTAATAAATGTAAGAAATCTGTGGATGATATGTTTTAAAAACAATTATGCCAGAAACCTACGCAGAAGTATGCAAATAAGTCCAAGTTACATAGCAAACAAATAAATGCATTAAAAAAAGGATATTAAGGGGCCGGCTCCAAAATGATTGATATTTTTATTGCCATTGTACTCAAACTCAAGCTATAGTTATCAATATCGTGTAAAATTAAGAAAGAGAATTAAATTATTAAAGTGCAGTACAGAAGACATTCGGTGACCCCTGTCCCGATGAAAGTGCCTTATAGTAATTAAATATAGACTCTTGAGTTCATAAATGCTAAGATGGGCTTGATCAATTAATTTTCTAAGTAACTTACGCTTACAATAATTTTGCGACAGCAAATATAAGAAGAAGCGTCATTTAGTGACACCTGAGCCAATTCGGTGCAAGATGTCAAATTAAAATCCTGATCATTTTAATTCCATTTCATCATGGATATATTCCTCAAAATCGTTAAAAATTTAATGAGGAAAATACCCCCTCCCCCCGCGATGGTAAGAGGCAAAAAATATTAAATCCCCTCTCACTAGTGGGATGATTGCCGAAATATAGTTTTTTTTCCCCCAATATGAGTTAAATAAAAAAAGACGCATCTTTAAATCTTCAAGTTCTTGTGTACGTTGGAGCCTGAACGGTTGAAGTTAATATATTTAGTATATCCATCTTGATTCAGATTAAAACCAATAGATGTTTTGTATTGATGTTACGCGGGTTCTCAACGCTAACTGAAATAAAGGTATATGGGCCCCCGCCCCTAAGGAATGAAAATTAGATTTTAAGTGCCTCATTGCATTTTAATATGGGCTTCCAAATTTGTGTATACAAATTTTGGTTAAGATCCATTAAATTTCTCAGTAGCTAACGCATAAACCTATTTTTATATAGCTCATTTAAGAAACAAATGACATTATGGGCACCTAGTTCCCATTCAGTGCAAGATGTAAAGTTAAAAACACCTTTTCAGTTCAATCTAATTAATAATGTATATATCTGTCATTATTTGTCAAGAAATTTAAAAAATTGAATGGGGAATAAAATTTTAAACGTTTAAGAAAAAAAGGCGTTTTGGGCCCCAATCCCCGAAAAAATGCTCATTAGGAGTTCAGTGTCCTATATATTTTATATTGGCTGTCAAGTTTAATATACAAAGTTTGATTAAGATCAATCAATTTACACAAAATTTTAGCAAAAATTGGCATAATGGATCCACATTACCCCATGCGTAGTAAAAGAGAAAAAAAAGCCAGTTACCCTCCCGGAAGCGTACTAAACAGTCTCTAAAAGTTTCATGACGATCGGAAGGATTTTTTATAAAGGACTTGCAGTCACACACAGATAGACACACGATGATTTATATAATATAGATGAACAAAACATGACATTAAGCCCCCCCCCCCATGGCCCACTCACTCACTCACTCACTCACTCACTCACTCACNACAAAAATTGGCAAAAAAGAATGTTAAAATTCCTTCTCATGGGGGACCGGGGGCCCAAATAAAATTTTTATTATATTAAAAACCGACTCATCACGATCACGACAAAAATTGGCAAAAAGGAATGTTAAAATTCCCTCTCATGGGGGTCCTGGGGCCCAAATATAGTTTTTCTTATATTAAAAACCGACTCATCACTAATTCTCTAATTTTCATAGTAGGTACGAGCATGAAATTTTGGGAAATTTTTAATTACCCTCTCACGACGAAAGTCGGTGTCAAAGAATTTTGAAATACACACTTATGGGGCCGGGGCCCCAAAAACGTTTTTTTTTCTTATATGAGATTTATAAAAATTGAAAATCTTATTTCCCGTGTAGGTAGACAAGGAAAATAATTATATAAATTTTAAAAATTTCCTCTTATGGGTCGCCGGGGGCCCAAAACTTTTTTTCACCTAAAATGGGCTATATAAAACTGAATCAACACTAATTCTCCAAGTTTTCGTGTAGGTAGAAACTTTAAACTTTTGGAAGTTGTTGAGTACCCCCTCCCCCCGCGAGGGTAAGAGGCAAAAAATATTAAATCCCCTCTCACTAGTGGGATGATTGCCGAAATATAGTTTTTTTTCCCCCCAATATGAGTTAAATAAAAAAGACGCATCTTTAAATCTTCAAGTTGTTGTGTACGTTGGAGCCTGAACGGTTGAAGTTAATATATTTAGTATATCCATCTTGATTCAGATTAAAACCAATAGATGTTTTGCATTGATGTTACGCGGGTTCTCAACGCTAACTGAAATCACCATTTCCGCAGCAAAGCGTGGGTAAATTATATATATATATATATATATATATATATAGTTATTTAAAATAGTTTGCACAAAATTATTAAATAACACGAAGTAGTTTTCAGGCGTTACTAATTTTATTTTTTTAAAAATACTATATAATCATTTCACTAATTGTTTTAAGATAAGAAATTTTGGAAAATGAAACATTCCCTGAATGTGAACAGGCGATTCGTTATAAATTTTTCCTTCGGAGACTTATAAGTTATCGCACCTTTGTTATATCTTCAGATTCTGATATCCATTAATAATCCATTAATAATCCATGTCACTAAATTCTGTCTAAATCTAATAAAACTATATCATAATTTCCCTGCCACTTGATGCTCCCAACGTTGGGTGATGTTACCATCCCTAAAATTGAAAAACATTCTCCTTCTCAACATAGTAGCCATGTCCCGTGCTGTTGCTGATATAATAGGCCCCGACACCAAAGCCGCTGTGACACACCACCAACACGTCACACAAACTTAAGATCAACTGATCCAGGAAAGCATCACCAAAACCTGCACATACGTCATTGTCTTTTCGCTGATAATCAATGTGCATTATTTTCCCGCCATAATCTATTAATTTTTTCCTGAACTTGTTTTGAGATCTGATCCGAATGTTGATGTAGTCAGTTGCCACGAAAAACATGGCTTCGCCTTCTGTGTCTTTGGACTGCATAAATTTAAATAGGGTTGGGATTTCGCTTAAGCGAAACCTAACATAATGACCATCCATGGGGATTGAAGGGTTACCGCCCATTCTGACATGCGCACAGATGAGTTTCGAGTCCCTGACGTCATATAAAGGTTTTATCACTGAGGACTTGACTTGAGACGGAGACATGAGACCTTTCCTGCCTAAGAATTTACTGCCTACCACATGTTCTAATTGAGTCATGAGTTTTGGAGACGGTTGCATGAGTTCATGCCAGGCCCAGTGATATCTGTCTCGCTTATCTTGTAAACCATTCCATTTCTCAGTTAGGTTAGAATAGAAAGGGTTAATGACTAAAGGGTCAGATATGTCGTAATTTGTTCTAAAGTAGAGGACTTTCTGTGGATATTTCTTGTTGAAATCCCCGTCAGATAACTGTTTCACAAACTCATCTCCTTCTTTACAGAACGTCATAAAGGAAAGTGTATTATTATTATTAGGAGGTTCTAGCTCCGTCATGTTGGGCTGCCATTGGTAGTTTCTGGGTGTGTAAAAATTGTCGAGTTTACAAGGACTGGACATGATGATGTAGAAGTGACGATTACTGAGCCTGGCCAATAGGAAGAATGACGTAATTGTTCTTTGCCTGTCACCGATACCACCACAATGCCCATGGCGGCTATCACAGATATACACCAGATAACGTTTTTCAACTCCATCTGGAACTTCCGGTTTAGATATTGAAGGGGGCAAAACTCTTGGTGACAATGAAGTGGCTTTGATTTGTTGTGTAGTATTTTTGGTTTTCCTTTTGAATGAAAATGTTTTTTCTCTAAATGTGAAATTGAAATGTACAGTGGGCCGAGTTTCTTCTATGAATGTTGACTGCTGTGTTGTATAACTTTGATGCTGGCTTGTATTTGATAATTTTTCTAATTTTGGTGATTGCATCAAATTTTGTTGCTCTTGAGTTATTCCTTTTTCATAAAAAACGTTGAATTCACTGATCTGAGATTTAAAGTACGTTAACTTGTCCCTCAGTTTTTTGACCGCCACGACATTGCTGGTCTGAGGGCTGTTTAGTTTGTAGATCACAACTGCTGTCATAGCAAATATGGCAAAGCGGGTGACATTTTTTCTCTTTGTTAACTATAAAGAGAAAATATTTTTTTAATCAAGAACGTGCTGTAATATATATGGGATAAAATGTTTATGCAAAAGGCTTTAAACTTTCTTTGGACGTGACATCAAAAGTCTAGCAATGAGTTGTAATATGCAAATAGCCATTATTACCTCATTACATGGTAGTTCAATATTAATATATGCATAGTTCATTGCTTTATTGCTTATAATTTACAAGCTTATTGCTATTTAATGATTAGTTAATTGAAAAATATTTTGTAAGCATTGTTAGCAGTTTTACAATAAATATCTATTGACATGAAAACATTGGGAATAGCATTTTAAAAAAATTACCCAAGGTTTAAAGCTTGTATAACACTAATGCCATGTTTCTGCAATGAATGGAAGAAGAAGGTGTAAAATAAGACAGCGTTTGTTTATTTAGAGTGGAAGTTCTAGTAAGTAAAAAGAGCACAAACTATTTAGGAAGTAGCATAATTCCAATTGTCGGTCGTAAAAAAAGACACATACAAATCTGTAATTTATGGGTGACTATTATCTCCTGGAAGAAATTTGAACAACTGTGATATATATATTTATCAACACTAAACTAAATTATAATTTAACAACATATTTATTGACACAATAATTGACACCATAAACCTAGAGCAGCCATTTAAAAAAAGGCCACTAGAAAAATAATATACAAGATTTTTTCTTAATAAATAGAATAGGACCAGTGATAGATTGTGAAATAATCCCTGAAATTTGTGACCTTGATAATATTGAAGTAACAAATACAATAACGACTCAAATAAGTAAGAAACCTAGAATGATTTTCTCTGAAATAAATGTGATACCAGGGCCGCCAGGGGTTGCGAACAAGTTCAACAAAAAGAGCCAAAATTTTAAACTGTGAGAGTCAGAGAGCCACACCACACAAAAGCATATAATTTTAACAATAATATTTTAAACACATAATATAACATGCTCAGTCAGGTGTTTTTTGTTACCTTGTTGGAGTGATGGGATGATAATCTCAATGGGATTTCTGGCATCTTTTGTTTTCAGTAAACTTCTGCAAATCTGGTTTGTATTCAGTTGTAGCCACTCGGAGCAGTTCCTTTACATGAGTGTCAGTCAGAATGGACCGGTGCTTTGATTTTACGTGTTTCAAACTAGACTTTTCACAGACGCATGTTGACGAGAACATAGACACCAGCTTGAGAGCGGCTCTTTTTACACACGGGTATTTTTCAGTTGGCACAGCTCTCAAAAACGTAACATGGCCTTCCTTCAAAAGAGATTTCAGTCTGTCGTCCTCGCGTAGCTCAATCATTTCTAGTTCACTCGCTGCCTCATCAGTAACAAGTGGGGTTTTCAGGCAGTCGGTGTCAGCATTAAACGGGTCGGTGACAAAAGTGATATGTGGTCTTTTTTGGTCCAAGTCCTCAAACCGCAAAGTAAACTTCTCTTGCAGTTGTGTTAGTTGTTTCACGTATCCAGCTATATCTGTTTTAACACCGTCTTCTGCAGGGTGCTGCGCAAAGAAGGAAAGTGGGATAGATTGCTGTTTTGAATGTGTGCTTTAAAAAGCTTCAACTTGTTTACAAAGGAGAATATACTTTGTGTCAGCTCAGGAAGAGTTTTTAATTTCCCCTGCAGGTCCACGTTTAGTTTATCCAAGTGTGAAAGCATGTCCACTAAAAATGCCAAATCCATAAGCCACTCGGGGTCTGAAAGCAGAGGATACGCTTTGCTCTTCTCTGCCATGAACAATTTTACTGTTTCCAAAAGCTCAAAAAGCACGAAACTACTTTGCCTCTTGAGAACCATCTCACTGCGCTGTGCAGTGGAAGGTCACCGGGCAAGTCTGCGTCGTTCTGCCACAGTATACAAAATAATGATAAGAGGCAAAGAGCCGCATTCATTTTGGCTCGGAGCCGCACGAGCCGCGTGTTCGCCACCCCTGTGTGATACAATAAAATTACACAAAAACAGCGGCTAATTTGCGACCAGAAAATACAATATAAATAGCCCAATAAAAGAAATTTGAAAATATATCAAAACAAATCTAAAATAATTGATGGGCGAGAATGTTCTAACAATACTAACAATGCTGCGCTTATAAAAGACAATGAGCAGAAACTCCAATTCTTACTGTCCTGTCCTGACTTAGTTTTCACAATAAGCATAAAAAACAACACTGTGGTCCAGATACAGACCCGACTAATATCAATATCAATGATACAAAACTAGATTTAGTAGAGCAGGTCACCTACTTCGCCCCACTATTAGCAGCAATCTCCTTCTTCTTCCGAAAATCGCCAAAAGGATTAGCAAGGTAGCCACAACGGTCTATCGCCTGTCACAGATGGTATGTGACAATAGAATGCTGACCATCAACAGAAAAAGTGCAGTTTATGACGTTCTCGTGGTCAGCATTCACTAATGCCAGCAGATCACGGTGCCTGTACACCACACCAGAAAGAAACCACAGCTACTTCCACATGCACTTCCTCAAACCCATATTTGGCATCTGTGGGAATGGCATGCACGTACCGATGTGAAGCAACACTAAAGTGAAAACATCACAAAGTGTTGACACCGCCGTGTCCACTTCAATCTGAACGAAGAAAAAGCTTCCTGAAATCTGTCAGCAGCATTCTCTACTTTCTACTTTCAGCAAGGAAAGAGTCACTTCAACTGAGGAAAGTTATGCCATGGCTTTAAGGAATATTAAACATGCCAAGCAATTTTATTCTGATGGGGACTTGATTAAGGAGACTATGGATTTTCAATATTGGAGCCAAATAAAGCAAGACTTTGGTAAGATTAGTTTTTTAAAAAATCAAATATAAATAAAAAGGGAGTGTTTTTTTCCCGTAATCAATGGTGCTTCATTGCGTCTTTCGATAATTTTAACAAATTATTTTTACAATGGCTCTCAGTTACTACAGGTCTGACCACTCCATATCTACAAAAACATAGCCTTAAAATTCACAGATATTTTAAAAAAAAATAAATAAAAAACCACAAAAAACCCGATTACACAAACTTACCCGACCAAACATTATGAAATGAAATATTAGTTCCCGTTTCACGCCACAAATATTGTTATCGTTAATTTTCTTGTAAATCTTTTGTGTATCTTTAATTATATTTGAATGATCTGTCACAGTCCCAATCTGTACGAGGTTTTAGATCAACTGCACTACCACGTGATCAGTGATCCATGGTGTGCCTCCACCGGCGCCTTAGGTCGTCAAGGATACACTGCATGGGAGCTTAAAGCAACAAAAATACCTGCCTCATAGACTTGCCACTACCTATACGTTCGCTAACAACCAATCACACGATCGTAGACTGAGAAAGGCCAAGGCCAACTTGTTGCGGACGACGGGCGATGAAAAGATCGCTGATCTTACTCAATGGGACTAGCAGAATTTGACTCATGACAAAAGTTAGACCGGTTCTCGACATTTGCACAAACTGTTTGAGAATGTTCCACCTAAGGCCGTGTTTATGGTTTGTGATCCGCCGAATACGAGTGGTCCGTGGAGATGTGCCTGGTGGTTCACGAGTAAAGCACGAAGTTCATTTTTTTTTTTAAAATTGAAAACACGAAAAAGTATAAATGATGTCAGTTTTTGAATATACATGTATCGATATAATTTTAATCACTCGGTGGCGATATTATTATAGCGTCGAAAATGGTATGTTTTGATTCTGTGTTTTCTTTTAGCTATAACGGAGATCACATAACGTGACACTATATTCTAGATGATAGAAGACTATAGTTGTTATATTGACATGCAAAAATAATTTACTTTTTTAAAAATTTGAGTAAATTAGCCTTAAATTAATATTACAACTATTTATGGTTGTACATTAATTCAATTGATTGAAAATATGGATAAATTTCTAATAAGGAAAAGAACCGAACATAAGGGCATCAATGTGGAATCTCGGATTCACTCTCAGAATCTATTAGTGAATCAAATTCAATTCCGGTGGGAAAAATACGAATTTCTATAGGACGTATGATGATGAGTTTTTTTTTTTTTTTTGAGAAGGGGGAAAGGGGGGAGAAGGGGCACAAATTGCAGCACAAAGAAATCAGAATCGAGAGAAACAAACTTATCAGATGTAGAAATCGGTAAAACAGTGAACGGAGCGTTTTTATCGTGACATACATACGAAGCGGTGGTCATGTTCGCAAAGAAAAAAAAGTCGTGGGGGAGGGAATATAAAATGCTGCTGTCACAAGCGTCCTAATACTTATATCTTGACTGCTTGCTCCAAGATTCATACAATTACCTTTACACAAGAATAAAGACACTGCTTGAAATAAAGAAACAACTTTAATGGAGTTTCATACTTGCCACAACAACGAACACACAAAACTCTCCTCCCCTTCTACACATATACCAATGACGTCAACAACACAATCACTTTGCACGCTTTCGCACCACTAACCAATAACTTTAAATACCACAAATACCACAAAAGCAAACATCAAACACACCACCGTGCGCAACTCACAACAACAAGTTACAAGGGCAAATTGGTCATCTGTGACAGCTGCCCATGTTTGATGACGTTACTATCCTTCAAATGGCAAAACTTCCACAACATAGTACCCGTGTCCCGTGCTGTTGCTTATATAATAGGCCCCAATACCAAAGCCGCCTCGACACACCACACGGAATAGGACTCACTCGTACAAGTCGCAACGTGATTTATGCAATGCTTTGCAAAAGTGCATTAAAATCTATGTGGTTGAAACAGGTTGTCGTCTTAGAGGTCGGCTTAGAAAACACCTGTATAATATTAATGATGAACGTAGCTGATGTATAACGTATTGTCATTTATGTAGTTAGTATGATATGAATTTATATAATTAATTTAATTAATATATGTGTTGTTATCTCCATGTAAAGCGCTGTGAGCCCGGCTCCTTGCTGGGATACGGCGCCATATTATTATCATTTTATTATTATTAGTATTATTATTGTTATTATTATTATTATTATTATTATTAAACAGACTAAATGTCCTGCGTCTAAACATTTCAACAGTTTTGATCTAAACGTAGGCTAATTTCAGATATTGCAGCTATTTGATATTTACATGCGAGCAATACCCATGATAGGATCTACATGGAAAATAGATGAATACAACGATTCAATAAGTTAGCTCCAAATGGAAGAAAACCAAATTAACAATTTTACTTAAATGTGAAAGCTTGTTCTCGTTTCGTTGTTTTTGAATTGGCAGTGATTACTCGCTCGTCAGGACGGCCCAATATGCGGCTGTATACGCGCTCGTCCACTTCCGGTTATTGCTATTCTTGGTAACATTTTTTTTATAATGTTAAAAAAGTCATTGGTGTTTGTGGCTGGATGGTCGTAATGATAGTAAGATAGTATGCTACAACGCAGGTCCGTGGTTCGATTCCTTGCTGATGCCTAATTTATTATTTTTTTAAAAACAATACTACATGAATTAATAATGAATAAGATTTTTTTTTTAAATGGTTGTTTTGATGTTAGGTTTAGGGATAGACTTTAGGGTTACGTTAAGTGATAGTTTTTAGGGTTTGGGTTAGATTTAGTGATAGTTTTTAGGGTTTGGGTTAGGTTTAGTGATAGCTTTTAGGGTTTGGGTTAGGTTTAGTGATAGTTTTTAGGGTTTTGGGTAAAGTTAGGTGATAGATTTGAGAGACTGTTTGAATGCACATATAGAATCCGGGGTTCAATGAAAGGCGCAGTGAATACTTGTAACTCTTCAATTTTATAAACATCATTTCTTACCGGAAGTAGACGAGCGAGTAATCGCTACCTTTTGAATTACCGACACTTCGACCGCAGACGGTTCGACCCCTTTGTATCTAAACCATATAATTTTTTTTTTGTTGATAGAAAATTTTTAACATTATTTTTTTGTGTAAAAATAATTGAACATAATATTTAATATGACACAATGAAGATGGTGCTAACTTGTCGGTACGTCGATACAACTAATACGCAGCTGCTGTCAACTTCAACTTCAAGCAAGGTGTAAGATCCATTCCACCAAAGAAATAATAAGTTAGAACAAATCCAAAAAAAAAAAGCTGCCAGATTTAAAAAACAAACAAAAAAAAAACAAAAAAAAAAACAACAAAAACAAACAAACAAACAAACAAAAAAACAAACAAGAGGGGACCCAAGACCTCAGTAGAGAATGGGATCCTTAGAGCTGTAAACCGAGACGCATTCCGTCTGCTCCTGCGACCACAGTGATGCCAAGCCATAGTGACGACATTAGCCATTCCATGGGACCCACCAGTGCCGTGGAGAGTGGTGATCTGCTGTTTGAACAGAAGATGGTTCTCCATACGGCTTCGGCCAGAAACTATCTTGGAATCTCCATGTCATTGAAGTTATTAAAAAATCAAACAAAACCTTAGGCTTTATAAAAAGAAACTTTTACAAATGTAACAAAGATATAAAACTAAAATGCTATCTCACCCTGGTGAGACCTATAATAGAATATGCATCTTCTGTATGGGACCCATCCACGAAAGAAAATATTGATAAGTTAGAACAAATCCAAAAAAGAGCTGCCAGATTCATTACTGGAGAATATTTATGTCTATCTGAGGATTGTATTAATTTATCTTTGTGTTGTATTTCTAAATTAGAATTAATTGTTTTATGTATAATTACTGATTTACTATTGGTTTTTCTGTCCTATAGTGCTTAAAGGTTTAATGATTTAACTAATGGTGTTACTCTTGTCAGTTTTGAATATTCTCCAGAAATGAATCTTGCAGCTCTTTTTTGAATTTTTTCTAGTTTATCAGTGTTTTCATTGGTGCATCATTTGTTTGGCTTAGTTCTTTTCAATGACTGAAATATTTTGAACTTATTTGTATCTTTTTCTTTGTTACTCTTAGCAGTTGAAACTTTTCTGGGTGGAAAGACATACTCCAGTTACTTTCCCATTTTATTAACTATCTAAGTCTTACATATTTTAGCTGTGATTTTTGTGTTTTGGACTTTGTCTTCTTCTTCTTCTTCGTTATCAATATTGAATATGGACTTTGTAATTCATGTTATTTCTGAAATCAGGGTGTTTTTTTATGGATCCCTGTTTCGGGCAAGCCACAATTTTCATTTCTGAAAATGTTAGATTGTTGGTATTTTGGCTGTTTATCTTTGCGAGACTCAACGCTTTTGATTGACTACAAAGTCAGCCATCTTTGAACTTTCGGCTACGTCTAATAGGCATGTATAGCATCGAGCTCCTCTTTTTAATAGTTGGAATAGTTTTAAAGACTGAACCATTCCTTGATCTCGTTTCATTTCCATTCCGAGAATTTATTGAAGATTTCCGTAAAAGATTATTTAACTAAGTCCCAAGTATCATTGATTCTTCTCGAGAATATTGATCCTCTTGGCTGAGCATTTTAAAAACTGCTTTTTGTGACAACTCTAAGTTAATTTGAAGTACGATCAAGTAGTTTTCCCCGTAATGACATCTTCCAAGTTCTCCAATTGGGGTTCGAAAGGGATGTCATGCGTGCCTCGGCCCATCGCCTTGCATGATTTGCTTCAACCTGGCCGGGGTCATGTTGATATCCACTGGCTCACTTTTTTTTTTTTTGATCCACCGAAGAAACACAAGCCTTGACTCACGGCGTCAAACACTTGCGTGTTAGTAGCTTCATGGTGGGGAAATACTAAGTCTGGCCAACCAGAACAGATTGCGAACGTGGTCAACCTTTGGGGAATAAGAAAGGTCCAACGGGAAAACGGTCAGTGTGATATGAGACGTGTGTGAGTGGCTAATAAATCCTAAAACTGAGACAGCAGGTTCTCTTCTGGTAAATCACGCCGGAGAAACAGTAGCCACAGTAGCCACAGTAGCCACAGTAGCCACAGTAGCCACAGTAGCCACAGTAGCCACAGTAGCCACAGTAGCCACAGTACAGTGCAGCCGCTCTAGATGACAATTATCGAAGGTCTGGTTGAGTGTAACGAGTATGTCCTGTCTCAAATATGTTAGAGCAATGTTAGATAAGTTATAGTTAGGGTAGTTTTAATAGTTTTTGTTGTACAATTTAAGTATGTTATTTAAAGTTTCTTTATTGACAGATAATGCAAATTATATTATTGTTTATTCAGCCAGTAAATATTCGGCGGTAAGTTGGAGTCAGTAAAGATTGCTGGTGGGTAGAAGAGGGATCAAGGCGATCCCATTTTACAGCGTTTGAGAATCAGTGTAGGATTGGAAGTCACGGCTGACTGCAGACAGAGAACCGGGCTGTCAATCACTCCAGGTAACTGTGGGCGTGGCTTCTCAGGGCCTATCAAAGAATCACCGCCAGGTGTGACTTGCGGGAACTATCGCTGACCTGCGAGACGGAGCAATAGACTGATTCGTTACCTAAGACCGGGTCGGGGGCAGGACGGACGAGTGATATGCGTCCATTTCAGTGGAGTTTGGTCCATCTGAAAAACTCAAGTATCGGTCTTACCGTTATATATAAGTGTTTTGTTGTTCTACAAGCAATTGTTGTGTTGTCATTGTATATATATTTGTTATCTATTCTATCTAATTGTAGACAGGGGTGGTTTTTTGCATAATTTTTGTGTCTTAATTCTTAATATAGGCATTTAGTTTACAGAAAAAGATTATCAGTAATGGGGACCTCGTCTTAAATACAGTTAAATAGATGAATACAATTCATGACACTAGTCAGACTAGTCCCTGCATGCATGACACTGGAGTCCTAGTACTGAACTTGAACAGTCCGAGACTAGGACACGACCACTGTAGGGGACGTAACCAATCGAGAGCACCAACACGACCACTGTAGGTGAAGTAACCAATCGAGAGCACCAACACGACCACCACACAACATGACAGCTAAATAATTTCTTGGAAAACTGAGAAGAAGACAAAAGTGAACAGTCATGAAAAAGATGGAGGCCCCTGAAGTTAATTTGGAACTTGAACAAATCCCTTTTTATGAACGAGAACATTTCTATGACGTGCATTATGAACAACTCTTTTAGCAAATTCAGCTTTGTTTCAGCGACGCTTTAAAAATATTTTGCCATTGATTTTTCTCAAAGGATCCATTATTTCAGTACTTATATTTTGTCTTATTTATTGCAGTGTTCCACCTTCTATACAGAAAATTTCTGCGTCCGACGCTTATCCTTGTTTTATGTCTAGTATTGCATTATCACAGACAACAATTCAAACTATTTATCATCTTTCACTTGATGGTACCCTGAAATTTAGTAAATTCTCAAAGTCATAACTTATTACTCATACAACTCACTAAATTTCTATTGACATAAGTCATTTACGTAAGACTTTCATAACAGAAAGTTTAATTATGAATAAGAAAATATAAGATCAACACACTAACATTTAAATTATCGCTGTTGTTCTGAGATTTGTTTTTTAAAAGTACTTCACTATAATGTAATTTTTATAGTATTTAAAATATAAAAATCAACATTTGCCTAAGCTAACAAGAACGGCCTGATTGAAATGAAAAGAACATACCCTTTAAATTTCAGCTGACGTCCTCGCTTCACATTGTAGATCTAAATACATGACATTCACCAATGTGCCAACGCAAATGGGTTTTTTTCAAAATTGAAAGGAAAAAAAAAAAGAAAATCTGAATTGATAAATGTGCTTACACGGTATGATAAAATAGTTTAATTACTAATTATATTTCTTTGTGTTTTGTGCGAAAACTATTTACAGTATAATTGGCTAAGCAATGGCTAAAACAATAAGTTAAGTTACCATCTGCTAAAATTACTTGACAAAATATGCATATCAGTAATCCAATTTATAAAATTCAAAATTGCCTCTCCCAATCCCACATACACGCACAAACTTTCAATCAAAATGGATACAAGCCCATGAACTACAGTATTACAACGAGATATGACATTAAACAGTTTGGGGGGGGGGGGAGGGTTCGTGTCTTGCATTTTTTGTATCTCGAACTAAGCCTTACATGTAAAATATCAAATCGATTCCAAGCTACACAGAAACAACACAAACATTGAAAATAACAAGGAAAATATCTAAACAAAATTTCAATTTTTAAAAGTGCACATTATAATTTAAATGGAAAATAAATATATATTACTCAATGAAAGCATAATAAAATAAATGGAAACGTATACAAATGTGAACCTTTACCTTTCGAGTGAGGCGATGTGGCGAAGCGTCGGAGAAGATGATAGGGGAGGAGGAGAGCGAATAGCAGAAAACATTACTGCCTTACTTACGAAACACTTAACTTCATGAAAATAATATGCTATCTTATCTTATCTTAGATATACAGACGCTCCTTCTATGCAGAAGATAATTGCGTCCACAGACCACGAGAGATGATCTGTTGGCAAGTGATGCAGCGGTCACAGGCCACGGCTATAGGGGTTCCACGCATTATCCCAGCCGCCTAACTATCGTCTAGTTAGGTACCCATTCGGAGCTGGGTGACTCGGGGACTCCTCAGGCCCCGAGAACAAATCCTCTTCTTTGTGTGGATTCGAACTCGTGACCATCAGTATGACGGTCGAGAGCGCTACCTCTCGACCGCCACGTACAAGCTTTCATCATCATCATCGTCAGTGGCGCTACAGCCCATGTAGGGCCCTGGCCTGCTCCACCATATCCTTCCATTCATATCGATCGATGGCTTTCCTTCTCCATGCTCGAACCCGCAACTAGTATAAGTCCATTTCCATATCATGTTCGTTTATAGTTGCACCTAGATATTTGAAAGTTGCAACTCTCTCAAATTTGTGTTTGTTTTTTCGCGACATAATCATGTATTTTGTCTTTGGTTTTTAGCGCATTTTCGAGAAGTCGAATGCGCTATTGCACCCGTTTTGTCCGTCCGTCCGTCCGTCCGTCTGTCATCACCCTAGATCTCAGCATCCATAAGTCCTAGACCCATGATGTATATATGTTTTTTGTATGTCCTGACCTGCCATTTGTGCATCAACACTCAGTTACTCGATTCGTTAAAAAACCCCGTTAAAACTACCAAAAAACATTGCGAATCGAGAGATAACACTGGCGCAGGCAACGGCCGCCATTGCCGGAAGTCTTAGTATTATCAAAAATATTAATTTTTTTATTGTTGACGTCATTAGAATATGTGTAAAAGTTTAGAGAGTTTTACGTCATCATTTGTGGTGACTTCAATCAAGATCTTAGCGGCCCAGGGGCAGAAATTGAAAACTTTTTCGAAACAAGCTTCAACATTCAACTACTTTCACCAAGATTGGCAACTACGATCTATCAAACAACAATTGACGGAGTATTTGGGCGATTAGCTGATTACAATTTAGAATGTTTCATTTATGAGTCCTATTTCAATGACCACAAACCACTTGTAGTTAGATTAAAGAGAAAATAAAAAAATTTAAAATGTCAAGAAATGACTTTTAAATAATTTTTTTTTCAGGTATATTCATTACACAAGAAAATTCATAAAAATATGTCTAAAATCTAAACACAATTACTGATAACTACATAATGCTGATATCTAACATAAGTACTGATACATAATACGAAAATGCGCTAACACGTCCTGAGTTCCAAAAGGGACCAGGCTTAACATGATTTTTTTATAATGAGACCAGCCTCGGCAGATGCATTTTCAAGTTTCTCGACGGTTTCTACTCAGAAGCGCTATATCTTCTGAGTATGCCAGGTACTGTGGTGGTTTGTTATACAAGGTTCCTGATGGTCTTTGTTCTGTTTTGCCTCTCTGGAAGTAGTTAGTTATGGTTCCACTGGAACTAACATGTCTGTTTCTAATGATTTTCTCTAGTGTGATGTTGAACAGCATACATGATAATGAATCTCCTTGTCTGAGACCGCGGTCAACTGTGAACTCCCTTGAATAATCTCCCTTTAACTTGACTCTACTTTTGGAGTTGGCCATTGTCATATATATGAGCCGAGTTAGTTTGTGTGGGACTCCAAGTTCATGTAGTGTGTTGTATAGGTAGGTAATTTCTATTTACGCATGTACAATTTTGTAGTCGACATATAATTGATGTATGTCGATGTTATATTCATAGCATTTCTCATGATCCTACATGTGGAAGAAAGTCAGCAGTCCCGAGCCTGCGCTCTGCATGGGGCTTCCCGGAAAACTCCATCAGCTCTCTGCCCCACTAAGGGACGTAAGAACTGAGAAGCCCCCCCCTCCCCGAGCGGTCGCAGCTAGAAGCGGCCACCTGGGCGTCCAGGACACTAGGTAGAAAACACCTCCCACTAAGTTGACCTCCCAAGGGAGAGGTGGAATTTTCCCTACTTTGACTCGCTATCACTTGGGCGCCACCCCAGCAAAGCTTACGAGTCTCAATGGTTAGGACCACCGCAGTGCAGGGGATCATCGTTGACCTCCCTAGGGTACAACACCCACTGGAAGGTTTCCTCAGAGCTGACATCCAATGCGTTCTTAGCGGTTCCTTTTGCTAATCCGTACTGGCGCTCCTGGCCCTAAACCGGCACAGCTCAGTGGCGTTGCTAGTAAAATGAGGGGGACGAACGGTCACTTCGGAGTAACCCGATTCTCAACGGGTACTTTGGTTTTCATAATCGGCATTGCATCTAAATTCACTGCCTAAGATCCGTACAGCGACTGTAATCATAATATATGACAAGCACCTAACACCCACATAACGGTCTTTGGCATGGCCTGCCAGGAGTTGTCAGCTTCGGGTCGCCGCTAGCACCACGACACTACACGTTTGTCGAGCCACGTAGAGGCCACCACTTCTCAACATATAGCATTTCTCAAGGTTATATCTTATAGTAAAAATATGATTTGTAGTTGATCTATTCTGTGCGAATACACATTGATAGTTCCCTAGTATCACTTTACTATAATTTTCAAGTTTTCTTGCTTTGAGTTTTGTGAGGATTTTATACATTACATTAAGAAGTGATATTCCTCTATAGGTAGAGCAGGTTAACGTAGATCCTTTTTTGTGAATAGGGATTATGAGCGATGTGTACTATTCGGTTGGCATTTGTTCCTCCTGCCAGATTCTGGATATGAATTCGTGTATTTGCTTAAATACTTCTTCTGCATTCATGTTTATCAATTTAGCTGAGATGATGTCTATTCCTGGGGCTTTGTTATTTTTCATGGTGGACATTATTTCTTTTATTTAATTTTGAGGGACAGGTCCTCCTTGTGGTGGGGTGTAATCCTCATAGGTAATTTCATCTGGTCTATTAAGTAATACCTCAAAGTGTTGTGCCCATGTCTCTAATACTCTGCTGCTCTCTGTGATCAATTCTCCTTTCTTATTTTCACACATGTGAGATCTTGCTTGAAATCCATTCTTTTCCTGCTTTATTTTCAGGTACATTCCCCTCACATCTCTTTCTTTGGCCAACTCTTCTATCTCTACTATTTTTTTTATTTTTCCCAGACTCACATTTTCCGTCTGAAAATTTTGCTGCTTAGCCTTCGTGCTTCATTATATATTTGCCGTGTTTTTCTTGTCTCCCTTTGCAGCATCGTTAGTCTAGCATTGTTCTTTCTTCTATGAGTTCTTTGCATTCTGGGTCATACCATCCTGTTCTTTTCACAATAGGTTTATATCCAATAGTTTCCTCTGTTACATTAAACTATCTGGTCATCTTTTCCCACTGCTGGTTTATAGTAGCGTTGCTGGTTGCTTCTCTTTTGTATAATTTTAGTTGAGTTTTGATCTTTCTGGGTAATTTTTGAGTCCCTACACAGTTTCTGACTATCGTACTGTTTTTCTCTTTTATTTCGTTTTTATACATGTAATTAATTCTTTGTTTAAATTTGATCCTGACCAAAATATGGTCTGGATTTATGTCCACCCCTCTACAACTTTTGACATTTAATATGTCAGAGCCATGCCTCAAGGAATAGTACATGATCTATTTTATTACAAGTTAATTCTACCGGAGATATCCATGTCGCTTTGTGTATTTGCTTATGTTGGAAAATTGTGCTACTGACTGTCGTTCCCTTACAGATGGCAAAGTCTAAAAGTCGCTTTTCGTTGTCATTGCTCTCATCGTGTAGACTGTCCTTTCCGTTGTTGGTCTATAAACAATTAAGTTCATTTCCAATTTTCGCATTGAAATCACCATGAACTATTTTTGTATTATAGCGTGTTCCTAATCAAATACTCTTTCCAGTGTTTCATAGAAATTTTCCTTTATTTTGTCATCTGTATCTTCCGTTGTAGCATGTGCACAAGTTAACGTGTTATTGAACAATTTTTCTCTGGTCCTTATGGAGTATATTCTTTCAATCACTGGTTTAAACCAAATAACTGCATTAACTGCCTCTCTCTTTACTTAACTGTAAATCCTGTTCCTAAGGTATTTGAGGTGTTTCCACTGTAGAATATTGTAAACTCCTTAATACTTAGAATATCCGAGTCTCTCCTTCTAATCTCCAGCAGTGCTGCGATAACTATATATATATATTCTATATCTTAACAGTTCATCACTAAGGCGGGCCAGGGCACCTGCTCTGTAAAGACTAAGTACATTCCAAGTGGCTATTCGTATCTCATGTTTGTGGACAGACATGGGTCGTAATCCAGTATAATCAGTCCTAATTTCATTTTGTGGTTTTGTTTTCGTAACAGTTATTTTAACGTGACAGGGTCGTCAGCCCTGTGCACAACCTCCTGGGGGGGATGCCCCTGTAGCTCTCAAGATAGCTGCCTTTGTTCGAGTTGGGTCCTTAGCCTATGTGAATCTCTCCACTTCATTTAAATACGGCGCCTTCAGTCAATCGTATAATGGTTCAGAAATTAATAAACGTTAAAAATAATTGTAATTGAAACGAAGTACATTGAAAAAAGGTGGGGAACATTTTTACCATAGCAACCCCTATTTATGAAAGCAGTAATGAAAGAGTCCGCATAAGATGATGTACCTATAAATAAACATTTATAAAAATAAAGATACTTTTTTTTAAAAGCCACAAGAAAGTTATTGAGGTAACACAGCCCCAAATGAGAAAAATCATGTTCCAAATTTACACCCCGAATTACATTAACAATTAATATGCTTTTATTTTTTATTTATAAATACATGCTTTTTTATATAAACAAAGAAATTGTATACATTATTATGTAGCGATGATAATTTTTTTATCAACTGCAGTTTGGAGAAGTTCCTTTCACAACTAGATACACTGATAGCAATTGTTGAAAAAATTCTTAGCAAAATTATCATGTTGGGTAAAGAATTTTCCAATCTATGCTGTTGAATATATTTCAATAGATCAAGGGGGCCTCCCCCTTCGTTTTTTAACATAATGCCTCTTCTAGTAGTGTATACTATAAGTAAAGCCAAGGCTGGTCTTAGGCCACTGCAGACTATGCGGCCGCAACGGTTTCGTACTTTCATAGGCCCTACCTATCTTAATGTTCCTTTATTATCCTTATTAATACCTTATCCCTACCCAAACTGGGCCCCGCGCAACCCTACTAAGATCGGCCCTGTGTACAGCCATAAAAACATGGAACTGGAACCCTTTTTGTTCAATTTGGACTGTTTTTTTTCAATGGTAATAAAGAAATTTATTTGATGCTAAATTTTTTCATTTAGTAAGTTACATTGTATTATACACGAATATTTTTCTTGCAAGGACATGCAACTCATCAGACGGTTCTATTATTTTCTTGTATAATTACATCAATAGATAAAAACTGTTCTTGTTACGTCTTGCTCTTAAGAGAGAACCAAGTCTTCTGAATTTTCCCCACTCATAATTTTTCTCCTTCTAACCCGACGTTCAGTTGATATCTCTAACTCTTTCTAATTTTTAACAGCGTTCTGTATTAGCACATAACTTTGTTCCATGAAATGCGTTTGCATTATTTTTTTAAAACGGGTTCCCATATAAATTAAGATACTATGGGAAAAAAAGGCTGCATTAAACTGGGTTAAGTTCCAGCATCTGAATTCGTTTTACGAGTTGCTTCTTCAGATTACTATCTTTCCAAGACGCTTGGCATTTTTAAGTATGTCTCTCGAAATTATGTATGTAATTGTGGTGTTTATTAACTGAGAAATTTGAATATTTTCATGTTATTGCTCTAATTCTTAATAATTTTCCATAAATATAGACGAATTCAAATTATTTACACTTTACACATTCCTTTCATTTGATATGCGTAACATTTTCAATGAATAACCGTATTTTAATGAAAAAAAAGTTATGTGTGGTACTTTAATGCAATAAAACAAAATACATTTTTAAAGAAATTTACCTTACTATCATTTTTTAAAACTGAAACAGTAACATAAATTATTATTACTTGCAAGTTAAACACACTATCTGAACCACCTAATTCTGTAGGTTCTTGTTAGCGCATTATTCTGCGCAAGTCGAAATTCCACTCAAAAACTGTCGTGGCGATATTAATAGAACATATTTGGCCCTGCGATGATGTGGTTTTTTTTTGTGTGTGCAGTTTTGTTGTAAAAGCGCTATATGGGACGTATACAGCTTAATTTTCCTAACAAAACGATACCTTATTTGGGCGACTTTTAATTTTTGAATGGTTTGCGTTAGTTGTAACAACCATTATGTAATCAAACAAATGTTGTCTGGATCCGTTAATTAAAACACGAAATTGAAAATATTATTGTTTTACCTTGGTTTTGCACTTTCAAAAGAAAAAGGGCAGTTGTCGGAAATGGCTTTTTTTCAAATACCCACAATGCCGCCCTCTAGATGAGTGCCGCTCGCGGCGGACCACCCCCACAGCCTCCGAGCTACGCCACTGCTCAGGTCCATTACAACACTGGATCCGAGACTTCCGTTGGGATAGGGAGCAAACTGTAATAATTAATAGACCTAATCTGCACCAATAAAAGTTAACCCAGGAGTTCCACAAGGTAATGTGCTAGGTCCCTTGCTATTTTTAATTTACATAAATGATTTACCCACCAACATCTCAACAGGAACAAAAGTTAGTTTATTTGCTGATAATTGTATAATCTATAGAACAGTTAAATCAGAACATGATAGCAAAATGTTACAAAAAGACTTAGATGAATTAATAAAATGCATGGGAAACTAACTGGAGTATGTTCCACTCAGAAAAGTGTCAATTATTAAGAGTAAAAAAGAAAAGGAAACAAATAAATTCAAAATATTTCATTCATGGAAAACAACTAACCCAAACTAAAGATGCAAAACACTCAGGGGTCATAATAAATGAGAAACTATAATGGAATAAAGATACAAACTAAACTGCTACCTCACCCTGGTGAGACCTATACTAGAATATGCATCTTCTGTATGGGACCCATCCACCAAAGAAAATATTGATAAACTAGAACAAATTTTAAAAAAAAAGAGCTGCAAGATTCATTACTGGATAGTATTAAAAAGTGACAAGAATAACACCATTGGTTAAATCATTAAACCTTGAAATACTAGAGGCTAGAACAACTAAGAGTGTAAATTTAGTCATTATATATAAAGCAATTAATTCTAATTTATAAATACAAAATAAAGATAACTTAATACAACCCTCAGATAGACATAAGGATAAAGCACCTTTCTTATCCCGTACGCAAGAACAAACACATACAAATTTTCTTTCTTCCCGTCCTGAATTCGGGCGTGGATGGGTTGCCTGAAGAAAACCAGGAAAGCCCACAATTTATCATTATTTAAAACTCGAATAAGAGTTCAGGACTAGGCACAAACCATAGATAAACGTAGGAGACAATCTTCTGAAGCGTCTGTAAAAGACTAAGATGAGATTAGAGATTCCTTTTCATTTTTATGGAAACTATAAAAGTAATATATTGTATAAAATATTTTTCATAACAGATTTGTATCTTGCTTATAAAGTTGTAATTCACAAAACAGTTTAATTTGATGAAATGGCACTCCCAGTTGACTTCAAATATCACTGATATTGATTCAATGCCAATGAAATGCACGGATTCCCTGCGTGCACGTCAAGTAAGAACATTCTTACCTTGTTGAGCTAATTTTATCATGTGCACATCATCCCGAAAGGGCTGTTCTAATTATTTTTTGATATCCATTATTGAAAGCAACATCCAAAAAATATTTGCATATTTATTATGGGTAAATGTGATGCCAAAAAATATAGATCTAGATCTACTTAAAAACTAGTTATTATTATTATCTTTATCCGGGAAAAAAACAACAAAAAAAAAACATTAAAACTAAATGCGAATAGATCTAAATGTATTTATAACTTTTTCTTGAAATACTCACTCGAGTTTTTGTTACTTGATTTATTAAATTTTAATTATTTTGTTAATAAAAAATAATAATTTTTGTTCGAAAATATGAAAGTATGACGCACTTGAGGGGGTTGGGTGGTGTCCAAATTTCGTGACAGGGGGGGGATTATAAACAAATTGTCAAAAATAGAGTGACTTACATTATGGAGGGCCCCTTATAAAAAACACCTTTCCATTCATTTTTCTCTTTCTTCTTTCGGACGGCGGTCAATTTCAAGGTCGTTTGTGGCCTGGTGGCTCTCGTTCTCCCACAACCGATACAGCACTGGAGAAGACGCTTCAGGGTGTCTATTCTCAATAGTAACAACTGGCCGCGCTAAATCACATAACAATAACACGTGACACGCAGGTAGACACTGAACTCGAAGGGCAAGACAAGGACATCTGGCTGGGATGGTAGAGATTGTCTGCCCCATTAGCCACCCCAGCCCACCATTCAGTCACGCCGCCCCCACAGCAACTTTACCTCACGTCTTCAAACCAAGCAACACAAATACCTGACCTAAGACTGAATGACGCCTCCACCCAAACGGAAGGTGTCGATATTTTGTTTAAAATAACACTTTGACAACCACGTTCGTCATGTGACCTCGTCTGATGTCACAGGTTGTCAAATAACAAATAAAGACTCCATTATTACGAAAATGACCTTCTAAATTAACAGTCGAATCACTGGTTGTGCTAAATAACTGAGATCTGTGCCTCTGAACTAAGAATGGGAATCCCATGAATAATGCCCTAAGAATTCATAGTTTTACGTGACATGATATATTATTTCTTAATTAATTTAATAGAAAAAATGACTTGAAATTTGTTGTTCAAACCCATGTCTGCACAAACTAAAGAAAATATGTTCTTACGGGGATGAAAGCTTGAGTTAGAGAAACAGACTTTGTACTTTATGCTCATCTTATTTCCTGCCCAAGTTGCTATTTCTCGCACACGTAAAAAAAAAAAATTAAAAAAAAAAACAAAAAAACAAAAAAAACAACGAATAATTTAAAACAACATAAAAGTTGTGGAAATTGTTGCTTTTCTTCCTATTCCCATTGAGTTAATGGGAATTCAAAATACAAACACATAAGAAAGATTCAATGTATATATGACTAATAAACAAAACACCTTTATTGAGAGAATCAGCAGCAAGGAAGAAAGTCAGCTAATCCCAAAATGTCTATAGCTGGGGAAAATTCCAAGTGCTTAAAGAAGCAATAGACTTCGGGGGGGGGGATCATCCAGTACCCGAGCCATGTTATTGTCCCTCTCTGGTATTATGCTATAACTATTTGGTGTCTTGATAGACCCTTATAGCACTGGTTTAAGAATAGTGTCTATTCTAATCCAGTCTATCAAAAATACACAGTCAATGACAACTATGCAGGCTTTCACACGGGGACTGTACCGTAATAATAGCATTCCATTTCTTCAAACAACTTGCACCTGCTTAGACAAGTCCGTCAATGTAAAGAGTTGCTCATATTTTATAATAGAATAATTTATAATTATAACGTTAAATAAACATATTGCGTAACTCTCGTGGTGGTAGACGAAAACAGAGACGTATCTCTGTCCTTATTTCAGAACAAAGAGGTAATACTGATTTTCATGTTTTTGAAGGTAGCCATCAACGCTGTTATAATATACCTGTCAAAATGTCTCTCAGATCTATAGAAAGAAATCTCTGCATCGCATCATTAAACGCACAGTCACTTGGTTCATGTGACAAACGTACTGATGTATGCGAATTCATCATGGACAGGCGGATAGACATCATGTTTATACAGGAGACATTGTTCTGAAAGACTGGTGATGAGGGAAAGTGTGCTGATCTTGCTCCATATGGCTAATCTTTTCGATCATTTCCACGTTACACTCGAGGTGGAGGCCTAGCTGTTGTCTACAGAAGAACGCTGTCCCAAAAGCTTTCATTTTTAACAGAATTCAAATTTACAAACACATCCTTTGAGTTAGTACCACTTAAACTGTCAATGCTCATCGTGTCATCCCCTTTATGTGCATTTACCGTGTCTTTCCCAGCAGAAAGATTCATTAGGAATTTCCGGAACTCTTGGATCATACCATCACACTGCCTTGTACTTATTGTATATGATAGTAGGAGACATGAACATTCATTTTGATTAACCTTCGAGAATCCCTCGACAACAAAAATGTTGGAACTTTTGGATGCATGCAACATTCATCAACTAATTGATAAAACTACACACAGTCGAGGATATAAAATTGATTGGGTATTGCACAGACCTGACGATTGCCTTGTCAAATCCGCAACCTTAACAGAAGAGCAATCTACATGGCATGAACAGCAACGCCTTCCGCAAAGATCTAAGTGTGGTGGTGTCCTCTGACCTCTGCACCACTTTGGATAAGCTGAATAGTACACTACGTACTATGCTGGACAGACACACCCCTGTCACCGCCAAAATGTCAAGTTAACACGGACAGCTCCCTGGTATTCATCAATAAGAGATGATATTCGATGCGCCAAGAAAGATCGGCGTATAGCAGAAAAGACTTGGTTGAAATCAAGACTCATCGTTCACAAGCAAATTTATTCCACTCCCAAGGAACGTGTGACTAACATTGTACATCATGCAAAATTTTTGTACTTTAGTAATAAAATACTCACAAGTAGTACTAGTAGGAAGCTTTTTATGTATGCAATAACCCCAGAGGGAAGGGTAAAGTTGTGGTCCTTCCTTCTGTATATCCGTTGCATAAGCAACGAGATATATGTTGAATTTTTTTTTACAAACAAAATTGCCGAAATTAGGGCTGAGCTTGACAGAACGATGTTACCCCCACTTTCCCCCACTTAATGTATCTCCATCATTAGCTGTGAGGTCAAGCTTTGAAATGTTCCAGCATGTCACGGAAAATAAGCTCAAAGCTGTTATTCTAAAGTCTAAACCAACGACATGTTCTCTTGATCCAATCCCCACTCAATTATTGGTTGAGTCATTAGATCTTTTACTCCCAACAATAACACATATAGTAAATGAGAGTCTAACGTCTGGTACTTTTCCAACGTTATGTAAATCTGCTGTAATAAAACCCTAGCTGTAAAAGCTAGGGTTAGATCAAAATAATTTAAACAACTATCGACCTGTATCCAATATTTCATTTGTATCTAAGGTAATTGAAAACCTTGTCTTAAAACAACTTTTTTCTTATCTTAGCGACAACACTCCTCTAAGTCCCAATCAGTCGGCCTACAGACCTTCTCACAGCACAGAGACATGCATGTTAAAGGTAACAAATGACCTCCTACTCGCACTAGACAGTGGAAAAATCTCTATATTGGTCCTCTTATATCTTAGTGCTGCTTTTGACACCGTCGACCATCAAACATTGCTAAAAACTGCAAGATTATTTTGGGATTTTTGGCTCAGTTCTGGCTTGGTTTCAATCATACTTATCTTACAGATCACAGGTTGTATCAGAGAGCTGACTTGGTTTATGGTGTGCCTTAAGGCTCTATTTGGGGTCCTGTACTTTTCATGCTGTGTACAAGGTCACTACTTCTACTGCTCGAAAATCATTCAGTTAAAAGCAATCATTTGTGGATGATACTCAACTTAACACTCACACTGATCCCTCTGATATTGATTTCACTGTCCAATTGGTGAGGTAAAGACTTGGGTGACTTAAAGCAAGCTCAAACTGAATGATAATAAGACAGAAGCACTGCTATTCTGTAACAATAAATCACGCAGTACTTTGACTCTTCCGAATTCTATTCAGGTGGCTAGTTCTGATATACTGTTCACAATATCGACTAGGAATCTTGGCTACATTATTTCTGACAACATGTCTACCAACAACTTCATCAATAACATCTGTCGCTCTACATATACTGCCATTCGTTAGATCAGTTCAATCCGTCATTACTTAACAGATAGTGCAACAAAAACTCTAGTCTATGCTCTTGTTCTAGCTCGTATTGATTACTGCAATTCTTTTCAGTAGGTGCGCCAAAACAATGCCAATGAAAAACTACAAAGAGTTAAAAATTCAGCTGCCAGATTAGTTCTAAAGGCAAAAAAACAAAAACAAAACAAAACAACAACATGACCATGTTACTCCGATACTTAACTCACTTCATTGGCTACCCATACAGGCCCGAATTGATTACAAACTGGCTGTTCTGTGTCACAACTTCTTTTCTGACTCATGCCCTTCCTATCTTACTGAACTTTTGTCGGTCTACTCACCAAATCGTCAGCTACACTCTTCTGCATGCAGACACACCCATTCTTTGTGTTCCTAAGATAAGAACTAAAACATTTGGCGAAAGGTCATTCTCTTTTTGTGCAGCAAAAATAAAAACAATGGAATTCTCTACTCTTCCGTAGTATTTCAACCACAAAGTCATTCAAAACTGCACTTAAGACTCATCTTTTAAAAATTTATTTTCAAAATGAATGAAAAACATTTGTTTTAATGATTGACGTAGCTGTTGTATAACGTATTGTCATTTATGTAATTAGTATGATATTTTAAATAATATATGTGTTATAATCTCCATGTAAAGAGCTGTGAGCTAGGCTCCTTGCTGGGATACAGCGCTATATAAAATATCAATTTATCATTATGATTTATTATTATTTTCTGTATTTTTTAAATTTTTTTTAAAAGTCGAAATTTAGCGTTTTTTTTACTCTTTTGTGGTTCATACCCAGGTTTCCACGACGTTTAACTCAAACAATTCTACTTATTTTTGTAGAAACTTTTAAAATGTAAAATTGACAACTCATAAATTCTTCCGATATCAAAACTTGGAAGTAATCATTATAAACTATGTTCTTTCATCTCTTAGGTTAAAACATACTCTATGTCACACACATAAACACACACACACACACACACACACACACACACACACACACACACACACACACACACAGACACAGACACACACACAAACACACATACACACACAAACACACATACACACACAAACACACACACAAACACACACACACACACACACAAACACACACACACAAAGACACACACACACAAACACATACATATAGCACACACTCGAACATGCACACATAAATATTTATCCCCTTCAGTGACTTAGATCATATCAAATGGGGTCAGTCTCGGCAGCTCGTCAGATCTCATGACATGCTTGTTGCATTGAGCGATTGGGCCAGCCATTAAGTCATTTAATTTTAAATTTAATTTTTAAAAAAACTTAAAAGAAAAACATTTTTAAAGATAATAATACAACTTTGAATGAAAACACACAAATCTCAAGCGCTCACAAGTGTCTTGCTCTAAGACAATCATTTCAGTATACAGCCTGATGGCAGGCGGTGTTTCCCTGAGTGTTAAGCAGATAAATGCGTATAAATGAGATTCAGATTCTCGTTATAAAGTGCTTCATTCGTAACATCGAACTCCACACCATCCTAAAACACAGAGCTAAATGTTAACGATTATGACACCAGCACATGCGACTTGCATGATAATTTTGTTTTCAACCACGGCCAAAAATATTGAGGGAACTTAAATGTTTTTTTTTAAAATTCTTTTTTCTTTTAAATTAAAACTGAATGCTACTGTCACGCTTTAATCCGCTTTGAAGGAATTTTTATTCACTTTTTCTGTTTTGTGAAAGGCCATTTTTTTCAAACCATGAAATTGGTTTTCTCCTATTGGTCTCTGAAATACATTATTTAGGACCTGAGAAAAACAGTTCATCGTGTATAACGTCAAAATGAAGTCAGCTTAATATTGCGGTGACTGAATTTAATGAAACCTACCAGAAGGGAAATATTTCAATCATCGTCTTTGATCCCATTCACAGACCTGGTCTTTTGAAAAAGACTGACACAATACAAAAAATCTACAGATAACACTTTTAGTGCAACGGAAATAATCGAGTAAAAATATTTTTTCAAATACGCGAAGATTTATAAGTGGTTTCACATTCATAGGATTCATAAAATTAACTTCAAATATGGTTCTCAGACAATCCTCAAGGCACGTAATAGAGGCGTAGTGGGTGAGGGACAGGGGTACATTTTTCTCAGTGTGCCTGTGTACAGTGGCGCCAAAATGAAGCTTACAACTCAATGTTTAATAATTGAACAAGGGCAAGATAATAATTAAATGGAGGCAGGACCGGCTTTATGCATAGGCAAACTAGGCAGCCGCCTATAAGGGCCACCGATTAGTCTCATCATTAGTGGGGGCCTCGCACAAGAATCTTTCCATTTTTATTTTTCATTTTTCTATTACAATTATGGCCACAAAATTCACTTCACTTAGGGCATAAAATTTCTTTAGGCGGCCCTGATTGAGGTTGGCAATATTATAGTTTGTCTCCGGGCGCAAAGTACTTTAGCTACGCCTCTGGCACGTAACACTGTAACACAGCTAACTAAGTCTTTGAAGTACGACTCCATTGCGCTGAAAGACTTTTACCTAATATTACTGCCATCGTCCTGTCCCACCGTCCCCTTGTGGAGTTGAAAGCGTGTAATTCCCTGTTTTTAAAGACTGAAAAGAACGGCTTTTCAATGGACTGCTCCTAATATGAAATGTGAACGAGTGATATTTAGGCAAGCGGAAGTTTTGGAAGTAAAAGAGCCAATCATTTGAAAAGTTAATATATTTTTGTGTATTCGTGCCTCTTCTTATAATACTTTAATTTTATCCCAACCTTTGTTAGGTTAAGGTAATTAAATTTTTTTTTTTGCAATATTACCCCCCCCCCCGCCCAGGTCTTTCTGGTACACAGATTTTCGTTTAACAACCATACTACTTGGATTTGTATCCAGATCCACAAATAGTACATCTAACTATTCGCATTTGGTACCCGGTAGAAAATGTCTACCCGGTTGGTCCCTATTTAATACAATCGAGCCTTAATTACTGCAACCGTAGCCTGTGAGGATAGCCTCATTACTGCAATCGTAGTCTGTGAGGATAGCCTCATTACTGCAACCGTAGCCTGTGAGGATAGCCTCATTACTGCAACCGTAGCCTGTGAGGATAGCCTCATTACTGCAACCGTAGTCTGTGAGGATAGCCTCATTACTGCAACCGTAGTCTGTGAGGATAGCCTTATTACTGCAACCGTAGTCTGTGAGGATAGCCTCATTACTGCAACCGTAGCCTGTGAGGATAGCCTCATTACTGCAACCGTAGTCTGTGAGGATAGCCTCATTACTGCAACCGTAGCCTGTGAGGATAGCCTCAAAACCAATTGCAGAGTATCAAGAACTTATAAAACGCTGCAGCGCGAATTGCACTGAGAATGTTTTAAGTCAGATCCCATTAAATTGGCCCATACACTGGCTTTCGGTAACTGACAGAATAGACCATAAGAATTTGTCACTATCTTTTAGCTGTTTAACAAGTCAGATAACATTAAATTGGCCCTATACACTGGCTTTCGGTAACTGACAGAATAGACCATAAGAATCTGTCACTATCTTTTAGCTGTTTAACAAGTCAGATCCCATTAAATTGGCCCATACACTGGCTTTCGGTAACTGACAGAATAGACCATAAGAATCTGTCACTATCTTTTAGCTGTTGAAACAGATCAGCGCCGCATTATGTGTAGGAATTAACATCGCAACATGCAGCTTTAAATGCGGGCTGTGATCATCCTCAGTGGCACCAAAATTGTGGAACAGTCTTTCTAAATTTTTGAAAGAATGTGATACCAAAGAACAATTCAAGGAAAAATGGAAGATTTAACACCAAAAATAAAAATTGTTAGATGAGTTAAACTTAATATAACACCAAGGCGATGCGAGCATGGATATTATTAGCGCTGTGTGCTGGAAACCATTCATTTATTTATTCACCACTCCCGATAAAAATAATGTCATTTCCTTCTATAAAGTAAATTTACCTAAACTTAACTCGATATGATCTCAAGAGTTGTGTTGAACTTCCAACTTCTTGTATCTCTCACTCCAACTCCATCTATTGGTCAGTTCAACTTCTTGTATTGGTCAGTCCAACTGATTGTATTGGTCAGTCCAACTTATTGTGTTGGTCAGTCTAACTTATTGTATTGGTCAGTCCAACCTATTGTATAGGTCAGTCCAACTTATTGTATTGGTCAGTCCAACTTATTGTATTAGTCAGTCCAACTTATTGTATTGGTCAGTCCAACTTCATCTATCGGTCAGTCCAACTTCTTGTATTGGTCAGTCCAATTTCATCTATCGGTCAGTCCAACTTCTTGTATCGGTCAGTCCAACTTCTTGTATTGGTCAGTCCAACTTCTTGTATCGGTCAGTCCAATTTGCCTGTCAGTAAAATTCCGTTAAAAAATTAACACGTCCGTAAAAAAAATAAACAAAACATGGAATCTCAACGTTTAAAATAATCAGTAAATCATTTTTGTGATGTATTTTTTTTCCTTGATTCAAATTCTAATTTTTAAATAGTTTTAGTGGCATCCCGCGCTCTATTAATAAACTGTACGAGCTTTCTGGACATCTAGGAAAGTTCAAATTTTAAATCACAATAAAATATTCATTGGTTATCAAACTAAACTTCAGCTGTAAAAGGTAGATAATTCATCGATTGTTGAAAAGCTTATGTTGCTGTTCTTGCATTTTATATCAATTGATTCGGTGCAATCAAGAAAAGAATGCCTATTAGCAACAGAGTTCTGAAGCTCATGTCAGTGCTAAACAAAATAGGGGATGAGACTGCAATCAGTTACGTCCTGTCAGGTTAACCCTTACCCTGTTTACGTCTTTTCCATTTACCTTCATTGGCAGTACTAAAACCCACTAACAGAATATCAGTGGTTATCAAGTTAACTACAGCTGTAAAAAGTAGATGATACATTTATTGATGAAAAGCTTATGTTGCTGCTCTTGTATTTTATATCAATGCAGTCGGTGCAATCAAGAAAATAATGCCCTGATTGCAACAGATTGCTGAAGCTCATGTCAATAAGTCAATACTAAAACTAACTAACGGTCGGACATTTTGGAACTGGTCCACCTTTTTCCAAAAAATGTGTCTCCTGCAGATTTTGATTGTTTAGAGGCCGAGTTTATTGATTACCAAGTTGCGGATTCAAGCAATGTCAATACCGACTAAGGTTATGGTGCTTTCTGGCACCAAATTGGACAATGACTGAAATATCGAAAACAAAGAGTACAGATTTCCGCTACTTTAGAAGTTTGCACAAACAATGTTGGCGCTTCCACATGGAACAGCAGAAGTAGAGCGCTTTTTTTTCGGCTGTTAGTTTATTAAAAATCAACTTGAGAAACAAGTTGTCTACTTTAATGTTGGAAAGTTTACTGACTGTGAGAAATGTACCGTGAAAAATTACTCCCACAATGATCGGCAGTGTAAATGTTTCTATGTATGATCATAAGCAGGAGGAATTAAACACTGTCACTGATGATGAATGTCATACAATAAACTAACGTTATAAAATATGAACATTGTAATAGAGACGTGCTCATACGGATACTTTACAGATTTTAGCTACAATGCTTTGGATCATGCTTCATATTGGTTCGTTTTAATGTCAACATTTTATTTTAAATGTGTCCGTAAAAAATTGTTTTTGTTCGTAAATTTTTCGTTGAGTTCTTATATTTTCCCGTAAATTTTATTTTATTGAGTTGGAAACCCTGCTCCAAGTCCCTTAAGCCGGCCCTGGTATGTAGTAGTGACTTTTGTAAGAATATGACTACGTAAACTAAAATCTTTAACTTTAATCTCTGCACTAGAAAAATTGAGATGAAGAAAGATCCTGAATCCATTAACCCTCTACAATGATGGAAAACTAAATGAACACCGATTTCCGATGTCATTCCTTGCCAAGCCTGTTTTGTCACTTGTGCATACCAGTATTACCAGTAACTCAGTTCAACTTGGCAGGTCATACCGTCAATTATACCCGCTCATCACCTGAACCAAATAATGTCAACACACAATTAGACCCGCCCATCACCTGAACCAAATAATGTCAACACACAATTAGACCAGCTCATCACCTGAACCAAATAATGTCAACACACAATTAGACCCGCCCATCACCTGAACCAAATAATGTCAACACACAATTCGACCCGCCCATCACCTGACCCAAATAATGTCAACGTCAACACACTTGTAGTTTTGCCTAGTTGGTCAAAAGAGTCCATTCTTCCAGTGCTATTTAGATTTTCAACAAGAGCGTATAAAGTGTTAGTTTTTGACCTTAATTGAAATTAACAATGGTTCAGATCAGTGGCGTAGCTAGGGTCATCTGCGCCCGGGGACATGGCATAAAGTCTGCACCCCCTCTCAGGCTGACAGATTCGGGGGGGGGGTGGCCTCACTGAGCCCCTATGAAATTTTTTGAAAATATTAAGGTTTGTCATGGTTCATTTTCGAATCATCTGGAATTTTAATGAAATAGAACACCGACTAATAATAATCTATACGATTGTAAATCATTTATTTGAGAAAAAAACAACCTTAATAGTTATACATGACTGGGATAGACATAGTCTTCAACAAATTAATCCTCCTTGATTTGAATGTCGCAAATCACGTTGTCAAAATTAATATTCTCAAGTTTTTTGTTTTTTTTCGTTGCTAAGGAATGCAGCAAGATCTCTCAGACTCAGTCGATCTTGTCCTATTGAAGCGCGTAAATAAGACAAAGTAAGCCTCAGTTTGTTGAAAGGCCATTTACAGCTTGCAATTGAAACAGCAATTGTTAGAAGTATTTGCAGGGAAATACGCAGATTCGGAAATACGTCATCCCCATATGAAACAATAAAAACAAGAGATCCAAAGGAGTTTCCGGTAGAACTTCAGTCAGTGTACTGTACTGCATTTTCAAGTCACCGATTTCTGTGCACAACTAGTGACCATTGATGTCAGTGTCGTAGAAATTTAAAAAATCTAAGTAATTTTGGCGACGTGTGTCGACTTTTGTCTCAGCGAGATGATTTTAGACTTAAAATAAAATCCTAAAATGATATCTCCAATTCATCACGTGCAATTTCTTCTTCTGAAGGTTCTTCATCTCTTGCTAATACTCCAGTCATCCTTCGATGTTGTCTAATCTTTTTGTCAACCTCGACTCCCCAAGCTGTGCATCTTGTTTTTCTATTGTCTACCACAACATGGCTCAAATAATCATGAATGTTGACAATTTCTTGCTCCACTGATTCAAGATCAGATGCTGCTTACTTGAAATTCATAGTAGAATTACTAGAATCCTGCGACATTTTCTAGACACGATCAATTTCCCAAGTAAGATGTTCAAGAAATGTAACAAAGCTACGAAATTGAAGTTTAATAAACCTGCCAGCAAAGTTTCTGCATCACTTCTGGTGTCAGGCGTCGTAGTTACATCATCTGATGATGTTTCCAATAACCCTACTAGCTCAACTAGTCCTTCATAAACAGCTTTAACAGCCTCTGATCGTGCACTCCGGCTTGTTTCAGACTCCTTCCTCGCTGTGATTGGCACAAACTCTTTTTGATTCATCCAAACATGTTGTTGAACGAGAGAAAAACAAATGTAGACTTTCCACTGTTCCAAAAACAAACAACAAAAACGTGATACCAATTTGATCCTGTTTAGCTGAGTGTACTCCAGCTAAATTTAAGCCGATGTTGATTCAGTTGACGAACGAAGCTCTGTGATTTCTGGCACAATATTCGTTGTTGAAGGCCGGATATATTCCCAGTCACTACAGCAGCATTGTCATAACATTGTGACCGACAGCCGGCTAGAGTTTCTTTGCGATAACTCTTTCAGGGCTTGCTACTTCTTTGGCATGTGTGTGAACAAAACCTTAAAATGATTCTTTGATGGCTACATTTTTAGTTTGAAAATCCATATCCACAAATCTGATGACTTGAGAAAACTGTTCCCGGTGTCCAAGATCGAGTGTTGAGTCAATTGAGATACAGTAGTACTTTTTTTTAAATTTCACTCAACAGCTGGTTCCTTACAGTCGATGTAAGTAGGTGGATAAATTCATTTTGGATTTCCTGCATGTGATAAATAAGATACTGAACCTAGCTTTTCTTGGGCATGTTGTGGGTGTTTTTCTAACAGTGGATCATACTGAGAAACGTGTTTGATCACAGAAAGAATGCTTTTACCATTGTTATCCTCGTCCTTATGCAGATGTTCCTCATGGCCACGCAGTGCCAAATTTTGTGAAAATTGAAACTTAATACAGGCAGGGCCGGACTTAGCCTTTGATCCACTCCGTGCAAAAGTGAACAAATGTACCGCTAAGGGATCGTAAATGACGTCACACAAATTTGCCGATTTTCCCATCCCTCCCCCGCCCCGCCCTTTTTCGTCACCCGTCACAAAAACTTCGTGATAAACAAGGAACAGCCGATTCCAGAACAATCTAATCCTGCTTGGTTGGCAGATTTTGCAATTTTTCTTTGATGTGACAAGACATCTGAGCTCTCTTTAACCCAAATCTTTAAGCGCGAGCAGCAGTGCTAATCCAATTTAATTCACTCCAGATGTCATAGTCATATTCATGCTGAAAACTATTCCATTATCATGCATAGGGCGTCACCGGTAGTGCAACCCGCAAAGGGATATTTAGCCATTGCAAGAAAATTGCAATAGAGGAAAAAAAAAGAAAGAAAAAAAGCAGAATCTTTATTAATCTTTATTTACAGAACGCACCAACCATTTCTGGTAATTCTCTATCCCTTGCCAATATGTCTTATAGCGCTCGTAGCAGTAAGGAATTGAAAGTTAAATCCTTTTGTACTGTGCGCCGGTCCAAGTTGTTACAAGGTGGCGTAGTGAGTTAAATATGCCCCCGGGCTCTATTGTACAGGGGCGCAAAAATGACGATTACAGCATTATATCATAGTAAAAATTAGATGAAGCGGAAATGGTCGGGGGCGCCAGTTTTACAATTTTAATTTATTTTTTTCACTGGGAAAAAATATCCTCGTTACACCAATTGTGACGGGTTAAAATTCAATTGTAGCTTTATAATGTAATAGTTATGAATCGTCTATTATTTAAAAGGATAATTTAATACTCTATGCGATGAAAAAAGGGTTTTATAGCCTCATTTTTGTGACTGGTTTTTTAAATTCATTTTTTCGGATAAATTAATTTTTCACCCCTCGATTTTTTTTGTACTCCAGAGTGTTTGTCCGGCCCTGAATACAGGCAAGTATTCTTTTCAAAATGTCGCGCCAACGTTGTTTTTCCAATTGAATTTGAGCTTGGACCTGTGGAAGTATCAATACTTTATTAGTAGAATGGTGTCCCTTAATGCTCAATGGGGGCGCAAAAATCTAGTTTATAATGAAGATATAAACTGAGCTCCAAAATTGAACATTGTAAACGTATTTAGGATACATTAGTTAACATAAAAATAAAATTAAATAATTAGTTTTAATACTCATTTTGGCGCCCTATAAAGTGGCGCCCGGGGACATATGCCCCCCTGCCTCCCCTCGCTACGCCACTGGTTCAGATTTAGTCTGGCAGCTAAAGAATTTTTAAAAAAATATGTAATATGTACTCTTTTGATTTTACCTTAATGATAGTGCACATTAAAATTAAATATTTACTTACATACTGTTGAAAAAAATAATAATGATTTGTGTTAATATATCAAGACATTTGCCAAGTTTTCATGCCAACAAACATTTACTTTTATTATTAGAGAAGGTAATTTTATCTTATCTTGTGTTACAGGCACTCCTTCAGAAGATTATTGCGTCCTACGTTTATCTATGATTTGTGTTTAGTCCTGTATTCTTATTAGACTTTTAAATGATGAAGTGTTGGCTCTCCTGGTTTCTCCAGGCAACCCATGCCAACCCAACTATTGGACGTAAGAAAGAAACTTGTGTTTGTTCTTGCATAAGAAACGTGTTTTTGTCTTTATGTCTATCTGAGGGTTGTATTAAGTTACCATTGTGTTGTATTTCAAAAGTAGATGTAATTGCTTTATGTATTATTACTACTTTATTCTTGGTTCTTCTAGCCTCGAGTGTTTCAAGGTTACCCTTGTGAGTTTTGAATATTCTCCAGTAATGAATCTGGCAGCTCTTTTTGGATATTGTTCTAGTTTATCAATATTCATAAGATGCATATGAAGAGTGCAAGGGAAGAAACGGCAATGTGACATTTTTTTAGTTATCCCCTGTATCTGATAGAGGATAAAAATGGAATTCTCTGAATGAGGCTTTATGTCTGTAAGTACTTTAACCCTATTAGATATTCAAATATATTTAGTTAATTCATAAGAAATCTGTATAACTTGAACTTTAATATCTCAAAACTTCAAAAATGTGACTTAGCTGTTTCTTCCCTTGTACTCTTGTAGTGAAGTTAATGTGGCTAACCAAATTGTTATAGATTTACAACTGTTCAGATCTGAGGAACGGCTGTGCAAATCAAAATTTATTGTTCAGTGGCTTTTAAATTTTTTGCATTATGATTCTAACGAAAATGATTTAGAAAATAACAGTATAGTTTTGAGGTGTAAAAAATCAGTAGAGTATAGTATAATAAAGAAGTATAAAACATTATTTAAAATAAAAGTGGGGAAGAAAAGTGATGACTTACAGAAATTTCTTTGAGCTAATTTAATCTTAAGTGAGGTAAAGACTAAACAAGCCGAAAAGTATCGTGAAGTTAAAAATATTGCACTTGAACTTGAACATTGAAAAAGGAAGATAAAATGAAAATTTAATCAGTATTTTAAACAATAATTTATAAGTTCTGTAGTTGTACTAGTTAAAAGTAAAAGAATTTTATGAATTAAATTGGCTAAACTGTTTCTTTTTGCAACTCATTCACAGAAGTTGTGTTAATTAAAATTACCATATCACGATGTTTGATACGTAGATTTTTAAGATAAGGAAAGGAGACATTTATTGTTACATTTTTGTATCATTTAATAATTTAATGCCACTATAAAATATATTTTATGGTGTTGAGCGTTGATAATATTTCTGAAATTTCATATTGTAAGTAGATAGAACACTTCAACTTTAAAATGCTTTTGATCCTATTTTATGCCAGTCATTTCTAATTATTTTTAAAAAAATCTTCATTATTTAAAAATAACGTTTGGTGAATCAGTGGTGTCGCTAGGGGGGTGCGGGCCGCCCCGGGTGTCACCATCAGGGGGGTGACACCAGACCATAAAATTCTATATATTCCTGTTATTTGGCACTGGAAAACACGGAGGAGTTCTATGGATTAAATCATGAGGGGGTGACACCATGAGCTACCGCCCCGGATGACACCAACCCTAGTGACGCCTCTGTGGTGAATATATTTGAACTATGTAAATATACTTAAATTTAAATGCTATTGATTCATATTGTTTACTATGCTGATCAATGATATGTTGAGTTATGTCAATTGCATAATTTTATATGAATTTGTAAATTATTGCATTTTTAATTATCACGTATTAGTATTTGAATGAGGGTACTAGTTGTAAGGATTTTAGTAATGAAAGTGATTAAACTGTTTCTTAAGTTTCTATCTTGAAATTCATTCACAGAAATTGTTAGGCTTATTAAAATTACCTTAATTTGATGTTGGATATATATTGATTTTTGTGAAGAGGTGACATTTTTAATTTTACATTCATTTGTGTATCATTTCATGCAACTTTTAAAATCTATTTTTAATGGAGTTTAGCATTGATAATATTTCACTCATTTTATTTTTTTATAAGTAGATGCATCTGAGAACATATTGAAATTCCTTCGTACAATTATGTTTTGCAAAGCATTTTTTAAAAAAAAACTTAAATTTTGAAAGATTTAATGGGGTGGGTATCTTTGAACTTATTGAACTGTAATGTACTTCTATGCTATTGATTCACATTACTTATTATGCCTGTTAAAATTACCTTCAATTAGATGTTTGGTATGTTTACGTCAGTAGCACAAATTTATATGAATTTTTGAAATTGTGCGTTTTACCCTTTTGGTCAGAAAATTAAAAAAATTGATGTTTGTAATTTGTAAATATTCTTTTACTTTTGAATGAATCAATGTAGATGCTTCAAAAAAATTGGGCTTACTAATTATAAACTTTGTTGTAACTTTACCAATTTCTAGACATCTCAGATAAAAACAGTCTTTGAAAATGACCTTTTTGAAAAGGCTTATTTTGGCCTGTTTTAAAAAAATTTGAAAATAGCCAAAACTTTTGTTTTTTAAGATAACTCAGTAATTTTTCCCCCGAATGTCTCAGAATAGTACTAAAAAAATTAAAATTAAATACACCAAAATGATAAAATCCTAAAAAATAAAATCAGTTTGGACTACATAATTCTAGCATAGGTCTCACTAGGGTGAGGTAGCATTTTTTCTTTTTAGTTCCATTAGCAAACGTATTTTTTATAAAACATAAGTTTTTCTTTGTCTTTTGAACTTCATTGACATGGGGATTCCAAGATTTACACACTTACTATGACTCGTAAGCATTTCGCATCAACAGTTTTGGTTAGTTCTTTTCCATGAATGAAATATTTTGAATATATTTGTTTCCTTTTCTTTGTTACTCATTTTTCTGGGTGGAAGGACATACTCCAGTTTTCCTATTTAATTAATTCATCAGTCTTTTTGTAAAATTTTGCTGTCTTAAATGGTTCTATAGATTATACAATGATCAGCAATTAACCTAACTTTTGTTCCTGTGGAGATATTTTTGGATAAATCACTTAAGTTAAAAATAGTAAGGGACCTAGCACAGGTCCTTGTGGAGCCTTTTTTGTGCAGATTTAGATCCATTATGATTACTGTTGTTATTGTTTGCTCCCTATCCAATTGGAAGTTTTGGATACAGTGATGTAAGGGACCTATTTTCCATAGTAATTAAGTAAATGAAGGTTGAGAAAAGCTACTATTGCATATGACAGAAAACTGGATATGGTATAACAAGAACAGCACATAAAAGAACAAACTTGAACTATAGCATCATTTTGGTTATTTTAATAGTTCAATTCGTCTAGACAGTTTCAAGAACTGGGGGCTCATAGCCATCAACACGATCAACTTTCTCACCGCCTTCTGCGGTCTTAGTAGTGGTAGTACTTGTGCCACCCTCACCATGGAGCTCCATCAATCTACCAACTGTCAAAAGAAAAGTTCCAACACAACCCATAAGTGAACATAGCAAATCATAAAGTTTTAACTTTCACCCAAAAAATGTAACAAATGTTAAGGTTAAATCAAATGAAAGACAAGTGGATAAAGAGATGTAATCTTACCATCAAATTTAGGCTTCTTGAGGACCTTTACTTTCTGAATGAGAACATCATGCAGTGGGTAAATTCCTTGGCAACTCTTCTCTATATCCTTACCAATGCTGTCTGGAATACTGTTGGGAGAAAAGTCAAATACACACTTTGACTTCCAAAACGTATGTAAAAGCTTTATGCAATGGATAACACTAGCAACTTTATTAGCCAATCGGTTAACATAAGCCTATTCTGTGTGTTTAATCATGGGTTAAAAAATTATTTGCGATGCCAGCCATGTAAATATTAATTACGAGTACTCACAGCTTATTGACAACCTCTTTCATGTCATTGCTGGACACCTCACGGCTTACAATCTCAACCATCTTCTTGCGAATAGCCTTAACCTACACAAAGGATATATCATTTATAAAATCTTTACTACAGTTAAAATAGAAACACTTTAACAATAGCAAAATTTTAGGACCAAATAAAAATCCACCACTATAAAAATGTTTGCTCAGGTTGAGTACACTGGAAACTTTATCATCATCTCATTTAAGAGAGGGCAAGTTCCTTTCATCATAGCAAATAATCCTAACAAAAAGTAGCTCTATTATATAAGCTAAGAAGTTAGAAGATTCAATCCAAACACTTTGATAAATTTCAAGATCATAAGCACAAGCTATCCAATTTTTTTTTTTTTTGCTCAGCTAATGTGAAAAAAAAAATATATTGAACAATGAACATCTTTCACTAACCTGGGCATGTTGGGCATAGCATGTCTTTTTGACCTGGTTGTTTCTCTTCTTTGTGAAGCCAATAACAAATACTCGAAGTAGGTATCCATCAGTTGTCTTTACATCAACGTTGGCTTCAATCAAAGTCTTGGGAGAGAGAGACAGGATGGGTCAAGTAAATGAATGTACCAGAGTGTCAGATAAAAATTAACCTGTGTAAAAACATAAAATTAAAATGCATAAGAAAAAATAAATTTAAATGGTACCTGCCACTTCTTGACCATAGAGCACAGTTTATCTCTGGTCAGAGACATGCCATGGAAGTTAGTCAAGACATTACGCCCTTGAATTTCCTCAGCAATAAGCTTAAATTTCCTAAAGGTTACTTCATCATTTTGAAGATCAGCTAAGCTAACCTCAAAAACTCTGCCCTTCAAATTGTCACTGGCAATCTCTGTAGGGGAAAAAAAAAAGAAGGAAAAACTGATAACATTTTAGGGTTCCAATAGCATGTTCTAAAGTTCTTTCAGGTTTCCTTGATGGCTGCCGCTGCACTAACCACAAACAATAATAAACAAAATAAAAACCCACACCTTTAACCTGGATTTTTAATTTCCCTTTACTGGGCAGAAATTTTTACTTTCATCCTCCAAACAGGCGAGATTTTTTACGATTTAAGAGATAATTAGGGGTATGTCAGTAAAAACTCTATCTTAGGTATAAGTGATAATATTTAAATCATTAATACCTTTTTATACTTATCTGAACTTATCTCGTTTCTTTTATTAATCCATGACTCCCCACTCCCCCCAAATGTACCAATTGCGTCTTTAAGAAGTCTAAACAAGCACTATTGACAAGCACAAATATCCAGTCTGGCCGGAAGATCCTATATTTGCACGATAATAAAACTAATGTAACTATCAATCTCTTCCTCCAGCTCAAAGTACCTTTAGCTCAACTAAATTTCTGTTAAATTTATGCCTATAAACCTCACTTCATCCCTTCACAAATTCAAACCATCCAATTTGAACACTCAAAAACGAACACATCAAAGAGAACATGTGTGGAAATGTTGAATCTATCCACAACAGAATATCTTTTATAACCCCAAAGTGTTGTAATGCACTCCTGATAACATGTGGTTTTTAAAAAAGTTCCTGCCGGCAATTAAAAATCTCAAAGAGTATGAATGTAAACAAAAAAAGTGTTTTTTATAACGCGGATCGTGGTCGTATTGGAATTTAAACAGGTCTGAATTATTCAGCTGTATCGATTCCAGATGCTTTGGAAAAGTCAGGATATTCCAATACTATTTCGATTAATCGTCCAATCACTAAACCTACATGTGGAAGAAAGTCAGCAGTCCCGAGCCCATGCTCTTCATGGGACTTCTCGGGAAACTCCCTCAGTTGTCTGGGCCTCTGAGGTACGTTAAAGCTGAGAAGCCCCCCCCCAAAGCGGTCGCTGCTACAAGCAGCCACCTGGGTCTCCAGTACACTAGGTCAAAAACGCCTCCCACTAAGTTGACCTCCCAAGTGAGGGGTGGAACTTCCCCTACTTCAACTCGCTATCACTTTGGCGCCACCCTGGCAAAGCTTACGAGTCTCAATGGATTGGACCGCCGCAATGAGGCGATTATTACTGCTCTACCTAGGGCTTAACCCCACTGGAAGGTTTCCTCATCACTAATAAAATTAGAACTTTTCTATTTCAAATATGTTGGGAAAGGAGCATAGTACGTGAAATAAACACTGTGACATCACTTGTGCTTTGAGATTTAAGGTCTAGATACATTCTCTCGATTTAAAAAAAATTAAGGCAAAACATAGACCGGGCATTAAAAATTTCCTTTTTTAAAAAAACATTAACAGTCACCAAGAACAAACTGACTTGACAGCATTTGATAATATCCCATGGATACTTTTAACGCATGAAAATTGAATATTAATCACCACTACTTCTTTGTATGGAAGAATTTTTTTCATTTAAATTCGCTGTTTGTGCACAAATCATAGAAAATACTGACCGACGAGTAAGAAACACGGACTGATGAATAACCAGTCCCCCCAAAAAACAAGCAGTCTTTACAACCATTATTAGATCTAAGAATTTAATCTGTAGTCCATCTATAGTCGCAAGACCCTATGCACAACTAATCTTTTTCAGGACAGGTAGCATTAAAAATTAAAACTGTAGGTCATGATAATAATCAACATACTAAGATTTTCTGCATATCTTATCACCCAGTTTGAACTTACTTGTTCCTTGAGAACGTGTGACAAGTGTCTTTCCAATTTGTCTCACAGAAAACATGGATGGGGCCTTGACGTCGTACCATTCCTTCTTGGAAAAAGGATCAACCCTAAAATAGAAAGAAAGCTTGTAATAGAAAATGCCATTTTGACATGATTAACAATGAAACTCCACAAAAAGATGAAGCACCATACTCCCCTTCTCCAACAATACTACCCTTCCAACCAAATACATTTTTAAAAGATAATATCAGTTTTGATTAAGGTTGTTAAGACCGCTCGTTTTTGAGGCCTGGCTAACCATTCAAAAAAAAGACCGGTTAACTGCTCGTCCTTATATCCCTAATGTTTTGAGAACTAACAAGAGAATGTTGTCGCCTCGCGTCGTCTGATGGCATCAAAGCCGCTTCCCCCCGCTTGCGTTCAGCTCTTTCCGCATTGCCCTCAATTCATAGCATTTTTTTAAATCCAAAAAATTAATATTACGAGAGGTATTTGAAAGACATAGCAATGATACCGGGCGATTAATCGGCCCAAAAATTCGAGTTCGGTCTTTTAGTTCCAGTTTTCCTGATAGTCAAAGGCATTTGATGACCACATTAATAGTACGGTGAGTGTAGCGCAAACCCTATTTGAACAGAAAAAACGCAAAATTCAATTATTCTGGTGAGTTGACAATTAAAAAATAATGTGTTTTTAAAAAAATAAATTCCATTTTTTCATCATTGTTTACTCCGTAGCTTTATAATTTTATAATTATTATTAATTTTAATACGCGGGTTGACAGGCATCACACACAAGAGCGGTAAACATGATGTCACAACGGACAGGGCGAGGCGTTTTTTAAAAATTAATTAATGAAAAATATCCCACTAACTTAAACGTACAATGAACAGGTCCTCTTATTTAGAACAGTGAACTACAAGTCATCAAAATAAAATATAAATAAAAGTCAATTAACGATCACTGTTTAATTCTTTGTTTTAAATGACTTGAAATGAGGGCAATGCTGAAAGAACTGAACGCAAACAGGTATGTACTTTGACAGAAAATTTAAATGTAGTTCAATAGGCTTACATAATATATCATTTTAAAGGGCTTGCTAAGACCTTTTCAAAAACACTTGTTTTGTCTTTCTATCTTTTATAGAACTGGAGTTATGATTTTTTTGGTCGATTTTTTGGGTCCCTTATATAACCTATATAATTTATTAAAAAACTTGTGACCCCAATTTCAAAATTCTGCACTATTTCCCTCATAACTTTTTTAATTTTAGAGTTATTGTTATCAAATTTTCAGGAGACATTCACAATCCAAATTACAAAGCAATGAACGAGGAATGTTTAAATTATATCAAGATTTTGAATTTTGTAAAAATATATTTGAAGGAAATCAAGGGCGAAAATTATTGTTTTTTTTAGATATATGAATTCAAATCAGTACAAACAGTTGCATGTCTAATGTATTTTAATTATTTATATTGTAAATTTAATTCAATAGCTATAATTAAATGTTTGAATGGTAAGTATTTGACTCTTAAAATAAAACTGAATGCATGTTACAATAAATTAATGGTGGAAATACCCCACACCTTTGATGCAGGATTACTAAAATTTTCAATTTCAAAAATTAAATTAAAAAGGTATGTGAAGTATTTAGTAACTCATTTCATTAAAGCATTAAATGATAATAAGAACATTTTGCCTGTCAATTTCAATGGTATACAACATAATAATATACAAATATAATTAAAGTAACCTAAATTTAAATGCCTTGAAATGCTAATACTATCCACTGAAACCATAAGATTTTTATACTAGAAAACTAATAGTATCAGGGCCTAATAATAATTAGAACTGTATATCTTTGTAAATTCACTTTAATATTACCAATAATTAATCGTAATAGTATTAGTGATAGTAATAGTATCAGTATAATAGTATAATATAGTCAATATAGAGTATAGAGGCTCATTAATTTTGAAACTGAATAACTTTTAGAGTTACAGTTTTATTAACATTTAAGTATTATTATTTTTTGAGTTTTCATTATATTCAAATATTACATTTGATAACTTTAACTAGGTACTTGGATAAATCATTTTTCACTTTGAGAAAAATATTTGCTGAATTATCCGCCCCTTGTTCAACTTTTTGTCCACTTAAAAATGTAAACAATGTGCATGTGAGTAAAGAAAATTGCACTTTTCTGTGTAATTTCTTGATGAAATTGGATGTGGAATATATCATTTTAAAGATAATTGGATGCTGAACATTACAAACTATGTTCTCCAATTTTTTTGTGCTGAATTTCATTATTAAAATGTAATTAATTGAGTTACAGTAAATTAACTAAATAAAATAATATAAATATCTTTTAGAGTCGCCATCACTTGCGATTTTAATGGTAACCACTGTTTTCAGCATCAAAACATCTACAAGAATTGATAAAGTCCCATCCCCCCCCCCAAATGTTTAAAAAAATTTATCAAATCAATCACCACATGGCTTTTCCCCTATTTTTCAAGATGGACGACATTTTTTTCTAGGTACCTCAGCCAATTATTTTCAAATTTGATCTAATCTAGTGGCTAAACAATATTAACTCTTAAAGTCGCAAAGCGTCGTAATGCGTCTCTTCCCGCTATCCCTAAAGCGTCATAATGCGTCCCTAGATACAAATCTTGTTAGAAATGAGATATCAGAAAGTAAAAACTCTTCAATGCTTGAAAAACGATGTATTCGACTTCCGGCAACGGCGGCCGGCACTAGTGTTATCGCTCGATTCGCGATGTTTTTTGGTAGTTTTAACGTTTTTTTTTCCGAAGATACGTTTTCGTTATACTTTATTACTAAAATAATAGTACTAAACTACAGGCAAATATTGTTTCAAACACAGTACGGTCTTTTGGATGCGTAAAATAACCATTCTTAGCCTTAAAAATGAAGTCAGTATGACAATAATATTATAAATGGATTTTATGCAAATTTTTTAATTTCATAACCGGTTGATCGTAATACGGGAAATCCTTACGGGACTGAGGCGGAAGTTTATTGAAAACCTTCTGGGGCTTTAAGAGTTAACACTATTTTAAGTTACTTAAGGTATAGAAGACTAACTAAAAAGCAATATAAATAGATATTTCATATGTATTTGTAAATACTAATTTGTTTTCCCGAGATATAAAAAAATGCAATGTTTAAAGGCCACTCGACTACATCAACCAGTATTAAACAATGATTTTTGTCAATTATTTTTCTCCTTTTCAACACGAACAGTTTGATGTGCTTGACTTAATATTTTGGATAATTATTTTTAAGTCGTGCTCAATTTAAAATATCACATCTGCAAATTTGACGGCAATTTTGAATATTAATGAGCCAATCTTGCGTAATTCAGAATTAATTTTAGGACGCTTGTTTTGGCAATGATATGACGAATGCGGAAATATATGGTTTGTCATGTTTATCTTCAGTCATTTCTGAAATAACTTTAATTAACTGGTATTTTAAACAGCTGTCTCAGTCTTACTGCCCAATTTTCACTTTTGTCTGTTTTATATTTTCTTATATGTCTCAATTAGCGGAGTTATCCCAAAATAATTCACTAAAAAATTCATAACTTTCTTTAGAAATAACATAAAACTATAATTGTGGTATCAATAAATTGCATTTTTCAAGCCCTTGCCAGCCAACTAGATCTTAAAGCTATAACTTTAATTTGAAAATTTTGTCCAAGTACCTACTTTGACTAAATCAATTCATTTAATTATATTATATTTATATAATTATATATATGCATGACAATGTATGAGGGATAAAATTAATAAGTTTTAAGCCATTTTCGACAACCCCTCTTATTTTTAAAGGGGCGATGACTCGATGGACATTAAAAATTTGGGAAAATTGAAACTTTTTGGGATTTGTCCATTTTTGATGAAATAAAGTTATTCCGATTTGAAAAAAAACCACCTAAATACAGTTTTAATATCAAACTTTTACCCCTGAAGGTTATTTTTTAAATTCTATTTTTCTAACATATGTGTGAAAAGAATTAAATTCCAGCCGATAACACAGAAGTAATCCCTTCACATTGGATACCGGTGTGCTCGCTAAAGTCCGTTGCACACGACACCGATCACGAAGGACACTTTTATTTGCATAAGTGTGACGAAAAACACAGAAAACGGATAAAACCGTAACAGTTGAGTCACTGTCGCCATGACAGTTTTTGCGTAAAATTTCGATATGCGCAGAACGGATGCGCGAACGAGTATTGAAGTGCCTAAATCAGGGAAGAGGGCTTTGATGCCACCCGACGACAACATTCTCTTGTTGTTTTCAAAACATAAGGGGTATATTATAAGGATGAGCAGTTAACATATCTTTTGTTGAACGGTTAGCCTGTCCTCAAAAACAAGTGGTCTTAACAACCTCAATATATATATATAAAAACAAACTAGATATGATCTGCCGCGTAACTAGGTACTTCGACAACCTGCGCGCGCCGATCATTTTCGGGGTCCGGAAATCGGCTATTTTCGATCGCCCCGGTCAATTCCGTTAGGTCACGGGGTCAATCGGTAATCTCGTTTCCATTGTCTATATAAGATGGAAACAATAGATATTTAAGTGCTTTTTCGTTAATTCGAGGACGGCTCCCACTCTGATTGTGCTTTCGTAAACAGACTCTCAACGCTTGTAGCAGAAAAACTCGACCTTGTCACCGGTAAGTGGTAAAAACTTTTTTTTCTCAAAAACTATTATACTATTTTGGAATTTTATTAAAAATTTCTAATTACTATCCAATTAAAAAGCTATGTTTAAAATATGAAGTCAATCGGAGTGCTCCTTATTGTTAAAATCATTCCGCAAAGAAGGTATCCTTTGTGTGTTTCTTTCCCGGGCTGGAAGGCATGACCCGGAAGTGACCCGCGTTGTTGTTTCTTAATGATTTTAAAGGGCTTAGTCTTAATACTATTAAGAATGCATTTAGAATCCATTTGAATCGATTGTTTTTTAAATGCAACCTATTGATTTGGAATGGGATTTTTGGAAAACAATAAATAATAAATGAAAATACACAACCAGCACCATTTTAAAAATTATATATGTTGAGTTGAACTCGCTTTTTTATAAGCAGTTTGTATATGAATATGCTTTCATGAATGTCGTTATCACTAATTGTAGTGTTTGTTAAATGTAAAAAAACAAAATCGAGAAGAATGGGGCCCTTTAATGTATGAATTTATTAGGACTTGTGACTGTTTTAATATTAATATTGACCCCCATTTCATTTTTTTTCTCTCGCTTGTTCATTCTTACTAATCTTACTAAGTCAACTAAAGTTCTAGACTGAACTAAAAGCCTAAGCACTAGCAAATCTATTTAAAATACAGTATTTTTTTATTTTTACACTGACTCTTTTCTTATTTAGTAACTAATAATACTAATATTATTGAAATATTAAAACTAATTATTGTTACCTCTTAGATATTATCCTCACAATGACAAGAAACTCCTTCAGCTACATTAAGAGCTTTTTGAAAATTATTGATCATAATCAACAGTTAATTTTTTTCCTCCCCCAAAAGTTTCTACTTCTTGATTCTTGTTCTAGTCTACAGAAGCATTCCCTCAAAACATTTTATGTGATATTAAACTTAACTTTGCTGCTGT
>MUZC01004729.1:44456-58707 GCA_002072015.1 Radix auricularia | reverse complement strand
TGTGTCACATATGAAAGCTTTAAACTTTAAGTAACTTTCATTCAGCAAAACACATTTTAAAAATATTACACAGCAATAATATCTATAAATATTAAATAAGAACAGTCAAATTTAAATCTTTGCAGCACTTTTTCATTTCATCTTTTTCTTTATGGTACTTTTCTATATTATTGATCAGTTAAATCTTTATATTTTTTCAGATCACCAGAGGTTCTCTATAAGATAAAAAGCATAAACGTTCATTTTAATTATCAATGGACTCAATTGTAATAATTTAATAATTTAGGGAATAATCCCTGAAAGATATATCTGTTAATAATTTGAAAATAATAGTTGAAAATTGATGCAAGATTCAATTTTTTTTCTTCAAAAATGTACTGACCTATTGCTTAACAAAGTTGACTTATATAAAAGAACATAACAATGTTGCTCTTACAATTAGTTATTCTTAAAGCAATATAACTCATGCAACTATGCTGAAAATTTGAAGGGTTTATCTCAAACGGTTCAAAAGTTAATGCATTTTTAGTGACTAAAGTGTCGATTTGCGGTCACAGATTTCGGATTAATTATATAAGGAAAAACTCAGGCACTAAAAATGCAATAACTTTTTAACCGCTTAACATAGAAACATAAACCTGGTATCATTGAATTGCAATTTGCAAGCTCTTTCTAATGGTATAGGTTTGATTGAGATCAGATCATTTTGAATTTTTTGTCAAAGTACCTAGCGTAACATACGCCATAGACTTGCTCATCATAGATAGTGCAATGAATTAGGGGGAGGGGGGAGAGAACGGACACAAGCAGCATCACAAAGTAATGAACAAAAGTCTAGTCAACGTGGAAACAGGCGCACTGTAATTGACCCCCCCCCCCACTTTACTACCATCCCTTGCCAGCTGTGTTTGGCAGACTCTAGCGACGATTTTTCATCGTCGTATTACTATAATATTTCTGTATTTACGAGTAAAAGCATTTACTAATACTATTTGACATCCTTTCGTCTCGAAGACAATGGTACATCATCATTAGGTTGGGTTGCATTTCCTCGTGCAGCCCTATCCTTGAGGAACAGTATTTAACTATTTACCACAGGTTTTTGTAAATAAATATGATTATTATACTTGTTATTACAGTATTACAATTTAATGTTAAAATATATTTCATAGTAAGTTCAGTTGATACTTTGGTTCAAACCTACTCGAAAAATAAATTGCTCTGAAATAAATTACCCCTGCCCCTATATTTTGTCCATTCTAGTTCTAGACTTAGTGGAACTTTGTGGTGATTTATCAATATACTAATACATGGTAGAATGGAATAATAATAGAGATACAATGCAGTATATGTAGAGTTTGACATTACAGATTTTTAAATTAATTAAACAGTAAAGGTCAAGCCAAGATTCGTATACTTCTGCAACTTATTTGCTGTTGTTTACATCTTAAAATGTTAATAAATGAATCGCATAATATCTTCCATATCTTAAACGATCCTGTTTGGAATATGAAATATAAGAAATAATAAGAAGGTAATAATTCGTTCTAACCATTTTGAGTTACTTACACCTTCTTTTTAGTTCCCTTTTTGCCTCCTTTGGTGAGGCGTTTATTTTTTCCGACAGCCATGATACTGATAAAAATGTAAAAGGAAGGACGGAAGCGGAGAGTTAGCTGAGGTCACTTCCGTTTCAATGGTAATTAAATGTACAGGCTAATGTTCATACGAAACAATTTATGCTTTTGAAAATATTCAACGATAATTTGAAATTTTTTCCTTCTAACTTCTAAACGCAATAGCGTTTTTTTTTTTTAAGGTTGTCACCGTCTATATTTAAATAAAACAGGTCAAAGTATCGTCTACTGTGATCAGTCTAGGCGTAGGCATGAAAGATGTGATGATTTAAAAATTTGTAAAAGATTTAGTCTATCTTGATTGTATATTCAAATGTAGCTCTAAAAATTCAGAACTAAAAGAAGATAACATAAAATAATAACAGCATTATTTAAAAAAAAAAAAAAGAAAAAAAAAAATTTCTTGCATTTTTATTAGGAATAGAGTAATAGAGTTTTAAATGGAAATAGCAAAGTAGTAATAGTAGTAAAATAGTAATAAAAGTAATAAAGGATAGGACTGCACAGTCACTCGAGGAAATGCAACCCAACCCAACGGTGATGCACCATCGTCTCGCGAGACGGAAGGATGCCGGATGAATAAAAGTAATAGCAAAGTAGTGGGCCTAATAATAACTTGGAAATACAATACAAATATTATCTAATATCTAGACTAATACAACCTTCAAATAGACATTCATTGACAAATAGGCATAAATTATATAAACATTGGGACATTGGCAATCTTCCGAATCTTGGTTCCAAAATATTTTACACTAATAATAAATTAGATGATATATAGTACATTGTCAAGGAAATATTATAGTTTCATTGCTAGTCTTTTTCGCGGTGTGCATTATATTGACACATTTTTAATTATATTATATTTATATCGCAACGGGAGGGGATATGACGCGAAAGAGTGAAAGAGAGTTAAAGAGACATTATTATTGTCGGTTTTGTTTGTTGATAGCCAACAGAGGATTGATGTTGTGGGTAGAAGGACATTGTTAAAGAGGTGGAACTGGAACATATTAAAAATATAGAATGTTATGGTGGTGTTTGACTTGTGTTGAGTTTTAGCTTGTCGTTGTTGGTCATGCAATTACCCAGAATATAGAACATTGTATACACATAAGTACGAATGTTATAACCACCAGTGTTATTTGTTGTCCAATTATAATTAACCATCATCAGATATTAAATATTGTAATTGCCACACTGGCACACAACATTTACAAATAGCTGCCGAAAACGTTCTGTTTCTGACTGTTGCGTCACCGAAAGGCCAGCAAATAGCTTGCAAAACACTGCACGACTCGTACCACTAGTATACCGGTAGTGGCGTAGCTGGGGGGGCGGTGGGGCGGTCCGCCCCGGGCGGCACTCATTCATAGGGTGGCATTTGCGAGCATTTGAAAAGTAAAGCCATTTCCGACAATCGCCCTTTTTCTTTTAAAGGTAAAAAAACCAAGTTGAAACAAAAATTTCTTAAATTTGTGTCTTAATTAACGGATTCGTGCAACATTTATTTGATTATATAGTGGTTGTTATAACCAACGCAAAATCGTTAAAAAATTTAATCGATCAAAAAGGTATCGATTTGTTTGGAAAATTAAACGGTAACCGTCACAGATGGCGCTTTTATAAGAAAACTGCACACAAAAAAATGACATATCACCGCTGGTCCGAATGTATGTAGGCCTACTATTAATATCACCACGACAGTTTTTGAGTGAAATTTCGACATGCGCTAAATTATCCATTAACAAGTACCAACATGACATGGTCGTTAAATATTGTGTTTAACTTTCAAGTAGTAATTTAAATAACAGTTTAATTTTTTAATTAAATTTATTGTAAGGTAACTTATTAAAAATTAAATTTATTATGTTTTTATTGCAGTGAAGTAGCACATATAGCTTATGAATTTCATTAAAGTACGATTACTCATTTAAAATGCTACGTAGATTCTATATCCAATTAAATTATTGTGTAAATATTTGAATTCGTCTATTTTATGGAAATTTTTAAAGACTTATGGTAAGAACATGAAAACATTCAGATTTTTCCGTTAATAAACACCACAATAACATAAATAATTTGAAAAAGATATACTTAATATTTTCAAGCGTCTTGGAAAAATTGACATTTGAAGTGACGAGTAAAACGAAATCAGATGCTGGAATCTTACTCAGTTCAATGCGATCTTTTTCTTTTCTATGGTACTTCATTTATAGGAAGCCGTCTTTTTTTAAATTAATGCAAACCCATTTTATGGAACAAAGATATGTTCTAATACAGAACACGGTTATAGAGAATTGGAGATATCAAATAAACGCCGAATTATAATTAGAAAATATATGAGTGGGGAAAATTCAGAAGACGTGGTTCTATCTTTAGAGCAAGAGGTACAACGAGAAATATTTTATCCATCTAAAAGAAAATAAAAGAACGCGTTGATAGTAGCATGTCGTTGTAAGAAAATACTCGTGTATAATAACCATGTAACCTACTAAATGAAGAATTTGAACATCAAATAAACTGCTTCATTTACATTGATAAAGAACAGTTCGATATTGAAAGAGAAAGGATCCCACAGGGCCGGTCATAGCAATAGCGGGGGCCTCTGCAGCTCAGTATTCGAAAAGGATTGCGCGGGGGCCAATTTGCGGAGGGATGACGTATTAATAAGAATAATAAGTGAACAATAAGATAGGTGGTGCCTATGAAAGCGTGGGGCCCACTGCGACCGCATAGGTGTCGTAACTTAAGACCAGCCCTGCTGGCTGTACCTACACTAGAAGAAGAGGTATTATGTTTTTATAAAAAAAAAAGGGGGGGGCATATGCCCCCTAGGTCTATTAAAATATATTCAACAGTATAGATTGGAAAAAAATCTTTACCCAACATTATAATTTTCTTAAGAAATTTTCAGCAATTGCTATCAGGTATCTAGTTGTAAAAAGAGCCTCTCCAAACTAAAGTTGTAAACATTTTTTATAATTGTTCCCCAATGAGTTAGGGGCCGTCCTTAAATGACGTCACGTACCTATATAGAGGGGGGGAGGGGTCACACTTTTGTGAAGATGCGTGACGAGGGGCGAGGGGGGGTTGAAGAAATGTGACGTCACATCAAAAATAAAATCTTCCACTGAAACAATCTGGCGGCTTACAATTTATGTTATAGCTTGTTTGTCTTTTTAAAGCCATCAATCAGGGGCGGATTAAGACTCCACGGGGCCCCGGGCTGCAATCAAACGGGGGCCCTATCCAGCCAGCGTCCCAAAAAATGATTGTTAACAGCTAATATAAGACTGTAACTAAATATTAATAATGAAAAAAAAACGAACAAAAAGAAGTAACTGTTTGAAGTGTTTGCCGGTATGTTACAATTGAGTGTGAAAACAAAAACTTTTATTTCCACTACTGGGAATCGAACCCGGTACCGCTTGCATCACAAGCCATTACTCTCTCCACACGGCCAGCAGAGCTCGTCACAACGGAGAAATTTTAAAAATATAAACAATAATTTTAACTATGTTCTCCAAGGAAGGCAATTAAATCCAGTTGTAGAGATAATATTTATTAATTTATTTTATTTATTATATTTCCAAGGGTTCGTGCAAACATTTGTACACTTTTATTATAAAATATTTAAAGTTTGGGGGCCCCCAAACCGTCGGGGGCCCCTGGCTTTAGCCCGTTCAGCCCCCCCTTAATCCGCCATAGCCATCAATGCTTCTCAAAGTGCTGTCGGTATGCCATCAGACTCTGGTTTACGTAAATTATCAAGAAATCAAAATTAAATCTAATTATAATGCATGTACTTAAATTTGAGAATCCACAATTGAACGTATGAAATTGATACCCAGCGTCGTTTGATGTTGACATCAAAGCATGTTCCGTTTGGTTCTCTTGCGACAGGAGACGGCGAACTTTTTTGCACGTTACCCACAATATTGAAGTTTATTTGCGCGTCAACCCCCCCCCCAGGCTCGAGGCCCTTCTCACATTCCTACATGAGTCGGGGATCTGGGGGAATGGCGTAAGCCCTCCCCCCTCCCAAATGCAACTGGTGAATTTCATGATACATGTGTAAAAATGATGCGAATAGCAGAGGCGTCACCAGGGTTGGTGTCACCTGGGGCGGTAGCTCATGGTGTTACCCGGGGCGGTAGCTCATGGTGTCACCCCCTCATGATTTAATCCATAAAACTCCTCCAGTGTTTTCCAGTGCCAAATAACGAGAATATATAGAATTTTATGGTCTGGTGTCACCCGGGGCGGCCCGCCCCCTTCGCACCCCCTAGCGACGCCACTGGCGAATAGTATTATGTGAAGATGTTGTAAGTCAAAACGACATGGAATTATTTTGGAATATTCATTCATTTATTTATTAATTATTATTATTATTATTATTATTATTATNTATATATATATATATATTGAGGGGGAGAGGCAGGAATCTATTTGATAAAATGATACACGTTTTATTTAAGTTTGATATAATTGTTTGATTGTTTTTTGGTCCAACGCCCCTGTCAATTCTAGATATAATGATAAATGAGCCTATTTAAAATTATAAAAGTTTATGTTAATATTATTGTTACCCCAAAGGAGCGGATTCTAGCGAATTTTATATGCCCACAATGATTCCGCATTACCCCCAAGAGTTCACCTTTCACCCTAAATTGATAATTTACCACTGTTCCCCGACCCTTCGGTGAAACCGCATGATATCGGTGTCAATGTATTTTTCATTAGTTTTATTAAAAATAAATTCTCGTGAGCTTCGTAGTGAAAAGTTATTATAATTTTGGATATTTTACTAATGTCATAGTATTTTTCAGTCTTCAACTAGCAGGAATTACTTATTTTGGGACGTACAAGATGACACCCTACTTTCCTGCACACATGTGGGGTTTTTACAGTACTCTTCCAGTGTTTAGAAAACATGAGATTTCAAATTAATGTGGTATTTTTTTTTTAGATCAAATGCCTTTAGCGTGCAAATATTTAGAAGGAAAACTGTCATTATAATATCAAAATCAATTTGAGGAATCGTTTTGTATCTATCTTTATATTCTATCAACAATGTCTTGAGCCTTGTAATATCAATAGTCTCTCTCGCGAGCTTGAAGGTTTATCAAATCAAAGGGCTTTTGACATTACTGCTGCATAGTTCGTTAGCTGTTTTGCTATGTCTTGGCAACTAAAAATTTTTCAAAATTATTTTTTTGTTTGTTATAAAATAAGCCGACCTCTTACTTAATTGTATAGAGCTTTAGGCTTAGCCCATGTAGGGGCCAATTTCGCTTTCACGTTAATTCAGGGATAATCACGTCAAATTGGGAAAAGAATGCAACGGTAGATCTACTTGGTGAAACAGAAAAATTCCTGCCGGTCGTCAAATACAAAAAAGTTTGAGAAGCACTGTCCATTTATTTAATGTTGTTTTACATATCTACACGCGTGTTACGATATTAAAATGGAGATCTACTTTAAAAAATACTTAATGAAAAATTAAGTCTTCTTCTGCGTTCTCAAAATCTTTTTGAAGGAGGATTTAGACCACAAGCCCTATAACCGTAATGTATTGCGCTGTGGCTGTCTATTGGCTCAGTCCACCATACAGTTTATCGTGGAGGGAAGCTTCCTGGGGGCAAATGGCCGTCCGGGTGTAGAACATACTTATTTTAAAATGGAAAAAAAGATGTTATTTTGTTTGATGTTTTTTTTTTGGTTGGGGGTGGGGGGGTCAAATTTTTGTGACGTATCACTAAACCAAGAAACTCTCTCATAAAACTTTAACACTCACACACACACACTAATACACACACTCACACACACACTCACTCACAAAACTTACACGCTAACTCACAAAACTCACACACTCACTCAAAAAACTCACAAATTTTATCACAAAACTCATACACACACTCACACTCACTAACACACTCACATACACACACTCAGTCACAAAACTCACACACAATCACACACACACTCACACACACAAAATCACAGACACTAGCACACACACACTAAGACACACACAATCACACACACACACTCACACACACAAAAACTCACACACACACACACACTCACACACACGAATTATAATTTTAATAAATATATTAAATTGATTGAAACCATGGATAAATTTTTAATAAAGAAAACAATTGAACATAAGGTAGGACATCAATGATTCTTCCTGAAACTCATCCTCTCAATCTGTGCAGTTCCGAAGTGAAAAAAGATCAATTGCAATACTACGGTATGATATAGAGGGGAGACCAACCGGGTTGACATTTTCTACCGGGTATCAAATCCGAATAGTTAGATGTTCAATTTGCCGGATCCGGGTTGCTTTATTTCGCAAAACCATAGCCACCTTGTATTTAGCTTTCACTTTTTCTACAAACACAATTTAATTTTAGTCATTCAATTAGGTTTATTAAATTATTATTGATTGTATTTTTGTATAGTTTACTTTACCACCGTCTACACTCTTCAAGCAAAGTGCAATGGGGCCGTCCATGACAAAGTCACGCTATTTTTGACAATTGTTTACCCCCCCCTCGGCCTCACCCCTTCACAAACTGTCACAAATCTTGGACCCCCGCCCCAGTTGCACAGGCCAAAAAGCATTGTTATAAAAAAAAAAGAAGGGGGGGGCAGTGTTTAACAGAATCTTTGAATTACGTAATGCTTTGAGAGAGTTCCTTGGAGAAAACAACAATCGAAGCCTGTTGCTCATTGGAACGATAGCTTATGGGTTGCTGTTCTGGCTTACTTGGCTGATATTTTTGAAGAAATTTAATTCTTTACAAACTTAATCCATCTCCGCAGGGAAAGCAAACACGTTTTATTAATCTGAGTAACAAAGTGTCTGGTTTTACAAAAAGCTTGATCATTGTAAAAAAAGATTATTTCAGAGGAGCTTTCACATGTTTGATCAATTAAAAAATTCACATCGAAACAAGAAAATGATTAAATTAATTTAAAAAAAAACAACAACTGTTGCTAAATTGACCATATTCAATCACAACAGGATAAATTTAACTTCTTCTTTGGTTATTAGGGGCCGTCCATAAAGTACGTCACGCTATTTTAAAAAAACCATTTTTGACCCCCCCCATCACAAAGTGTCACAAATCTCGGAGCCCCCCTCCCCTCAACTAAAGTACTTAAAAAAACAACAACTAATTTTAATGTAATCGAAAACTTAATACACACTTCACGATTAAACTGCCTTAAAATATAAATATTGAAAGAACTATCAGATTATTAAATGACTTTAATAGTAGAATAACTAATTGTCAACAGTTGTCACAGTTATTCTTTGAAACAGTATCTCAATCAATTGAATTTGAAAAAAAAAATGCAAAAATTAGACTTGACAATTATATAATAAATATAATTTATCTGCTACCTTTTCATTTTACAATGAGTGAGGTCAACTTTTAGGTAATCTACCGATTATGTATTCTATTAACACAGGATAAGAAGTAGATTAGCGAAACTTGACCTCGACCAGTGATTTAATAATAACAATGGAAACAAGACAATGTGACTAAAAAAGGACTAGATTGACGAATTATGTGAGCAGCTTTTGTGCTATATTGAATATATTTATAATGGGACTTTGAATTATGTTTAATTAAAGAAATATTCACTAAACATCATCCATCCATGGTGAAGTTAAGTGTTCAGCCCATAGTTACGACTGACATAAATCTTCCCCATCATCGTTTCCTGGAAATATAATTGCAGACAGATCAACTTCATCCTCATCTAGCCACTCAACATCCTCTGAATATGCATTTTACCTTCTGCCAATAATTGCTATGAGTTCTCTTTGCATTATAGTTGATTCTGGAAATTTTTGGGTTGGCACATTCTCCTGCGCCCGAGCTCTGTGTTGTCCTGTATGTTTCTTCAACGTTGTTTGTGAGGCAAAGTATAAGTGACACACTTTGCCAATTCGATCAAGTAAGCTGGTCTGCAAAGATGGACAATAAAGATCATGTGGTTGTACATTAAAAATTCCTGTTGATCTTGTCATAATGTCAACAAATTTGAGAGTTTGTGCCACAAACAATGAAATAAATTTATGAGCATCTGCATCTGCTCTTTCTGAAGCTCTGAGTCCATCAGTTGTTTGGTTGATTGGGATTGGAGGAGGAAAGAATCTCGAAGGTAAAACGTTGAAATATGAGCTCCGCAATTTGTCACAACATTTTTTTTCCGGACATTTCACAATTTGAATAAAGTATTGGCTGGTGCGAACATGAATGTCAAACCATTTCTGATCCTTCGATATCAGTCCTGCAGCATCCAATTCAAATTTCTCAGGGTTGGTATATTCTGCAACTGTTGGAAATTGGTCAACAATCACATGCGACCAGATTTCAGCTCAAGTTTCACCTGCAAACTTGAAGTTTATTCTTTCCAAATCCTCACTGATTGTTCTGCCCTGCATATCAAAGTGACTGCCATAATGTTCATTTGGTAATATGACACCGGACAGTTCTCTGCTCATTGGAGCCATTCGACTTTCAACGCGATTAAAAGCACTTCTTCCCGGTGCATTGGTTGCAAGGAATAAGGCATCAAGATTATTTTTAACGAAGTAATGGATTGCAACTTCAATTACTTTTTGATAGCGAGGATTTTCATCTGGCCCTCCATCCACTGTAAAAACAACAATAGGTTTTATCACATTGCCTCTTTTATCTTTTGTTATTTCATCGAATTCATCCAAATCCAATAGTCTTTCGAAGTCTAAGCCATAAGCAAAAGCAGTGGATGACGAATGATTCCTTGATCGTATTGCTATGTATATTGGACCTGAAGAGCTTACGTCTGTTACTGACCAATTATCCAAACGGTTTTAAAATTACTAAGATTCTAAAACTGTAATGGCAATGCCCTGTATAACAAGACTGCTCAAAAGTACATAGTCATAACACATCATACTACTTCATAAATTTCTAAATAACCTAACATTAACCTAACATTAACACAATTATCAATCTGTAATTATACATATAATATTTCGGGCACACTTCCACATAATTAATCGATAGTTTTTAATTTTATATGAATAATTATTAATACTTTGTTTTCTTCATAACACTCTCGTAAAAATCAACGAGCCCTTGGTCTCAGGCTTTTATGACTGTAGAGTTGTTACAGCGGGCAGTAGGAATACTTATCCATGTATTAACCTCTATTTCAAACGAAATTATAATTTAGATTTTCTTTTAGCCTTTTACTTAATAAAAAATCTAACAGTCCTATTAATGTACATACCATTAACCGGTATTTATCATATATTTTAAAGAAACTTAATATAATCGTTTTCAAGTTTATGATAATAATGATTAATTTATACAAATATTACCTCTGAATTCTAAATATTTTTTTTATTATAATAGAAATTCCTAATTTCTTGATCAGTGATATGATTATGCAGCAGACAACAACAACAACAACAACAAACAAACACACAAACAAACAAAAACACTTTCGGTAAGGTTACACATAAAACAAGGCTTCGCAACTGTATACTAGCGCTCCTAACTAGCAAGAGGAATTGTGAACAACACATTGAAAAGATACGCAATTCATGCTATTTTGACACAAAACTAATTCAAGTGTGTCACAAAATTTTTGAAAACTATTTTTACAACTATTTCATTTTACTAAAAACAAAAATAATAAAAATTAAATTAAAAATAAAATTTTAAAAAAATATTTTAAAATGTGACTGCACACTTGGCCCAACCCCCCTTCCCCCTGTAACAAACTGTCACACTTTCTTCCACCCCCCCCGTCCCCTTGGTGCGTGACGTACTTTATGGACGGCCCCTTAAGAGTTTTCCGTGTGTTTCCAATCCGTTTCTTGCACACACTCAGGGCCGCCGCCAAGGGGGTGAATCCAAGAATATTTTGAGGGACCCCAGCGAAAGGGGGCCCCGTCAGCCACGCTTAATTCTTTATAATGCTGATATTGTGTGGGTATATATATATATATANAAAAAATCATGTTAAGCCTGGTCCCTTTTGGAACTCAGGACGTGTTAGCGCATTTTCGTATTATGTATCAGTACTTATGTTAGATATCAGCATTATGTAGTTATCAGTAATTGTGTTTAGATTTTAGACATATTTTTTATGAATTTTCTTGTGTAATGAATATACCTGAAATTTTTTTTAATTTAAAAGTCATTTCTTTATATTTTAAATTTTTTTATTTTCTCTTTAATCTAACTACAAGTGGTTTGTGGTCACTGAAATAGGACTCATAAATGAAACATTCTAAATTGTAATCAGCTAATTGCCCTAATACTCCGTCAATTGTTGTTTGATAGATAGATCGTAGTTGCCAATCTTGGTGAAAGTAGTTGAATGTTGAAGCTTGTTTCGAAAAAGTTTTCAATTTCTGCCCCTGGGCCGCTAGGATCTTGATTGAAGTCACCACAAATGATGACGTAAAACTCTCTAAACTTTTACACATATTCTAATGACGTCAACAAAAAAAAAAAACTAATACTTTTGATAATACTAACACTTCCGGCAATGGCGGCCGTTGCCTGCGCCAGTGTTATCTCTCGATTCGCAGTGTTTTTTGGTAGTTTTAACGGGTTTTTTTTTTAACGGATCGAGTAACTGAGTGTTGATGCACAAATGGCAGGTCAGGACATACAAAAACATATATACATCATGGGTCTAGGACTTATGGATGCTGAGATCTAGGGTGATGACAGACGGACGGACGGACAAAACGGGTGCAATAGCGCATTCGACTTCTCGAAAATGCGCTAAAAAAGTTTTTAAAATTTAGCTTACGGTACAACGAAAATTGACGGAAATTTTTTTCTGGACAATGAACTGTTCGCTAACGGTTTCCCTCGGAATTTCGTGTTTTACGTCAGTTTTCTAAAAAAATAAATATAGATTCTATATATATAATGTAGTCATCAAATGTGTCACATTTTTGTCTTCCGGTGACTCTCTCACTTATTTAAGTGGATCTAAACGTTTAATCAAGAGTATATATATATATACTAGAGGCAAGTACCCGGCTTCGCACGGGTTTTAAATGAGGTTTTCTGTTGAAGCGTAATATACTGTTTATTTGCATGAAGTAAAAGGGTACATTTATCTTAAAGCAGGTCAAATACTATTGCCTATCAGAAAAGCATAGTATCTGCAATTCTATACCATCAATCCCAAGACTCTGGCACACCAGTTAAGACTGCACAGTCGTGGTAGTGTAATTAACACTTTCCGAACTACCATTATTAAATAGTAGAATTAAAGATTTTCAATTTTTTAAAAACTTATATGAGTAAAAAACCACACTTTATTACAATGGAAGTTATACATTTTTCTCAACTTCCCAAAGTATCATGCTTCTACCTAAACGGGAAATAGGAGAATTAGTAATTTTCACTTTTTGTATCGCTCATATAACGAAGAAAACTACATTCGGCCCCGGCTCCCTTAGAGAGATAATTTAAATATGTTTTCACCTGTTACCATTGGAGATTTGAAAGACAGCTCATTTAAGGAAAAAAATGCATGTGGGAACACCAGCCCCACCCTGAATGAGAATTTTAAAAGATTTTTTTTCTCCATTTTTGTTGGGAGGGTGTGTGCTCAATAACTTCCAAAAGTTTCATTTTTTACGTATACGGTAAATTTGAGAATTAGAGATAAGACGGCTTTTAATATAAGATAAAACTACAATTTTGCCCCTAGTCCCCAAGAGTGGGATTTAAAAATATTATTTTTTTGCGAATTAGCGTCGGTAGAGTGTGCTTAACAACTTGCCAAACTTGCATGCTTCTATCTACACGGGAAATATAAGAATTGGTGATAAAAAAATGTTTATAGCTCATATAGGGAAAAAAACATTTGGGCCCCTGCACCCCAGCAAGTATTAATAAAAATATATTTTCACCACTGTGGGGTTGTACTCATCAATGTTTGGAGGAGCATATGCTTCTACATAATCAGAAACATGATCTTTCTTGAGACGTGATTGTATTTCGTTGTTTACATTTTGTTAATTTAGCCCACTTAAGAAAAAGTACATTTGGGCCCCCGACACCACATAAGTGTGATTTTTTTTTTCTTGGCCATTATTGCTAGGAGAGTAATATCCAAAAGTTTCATGTTTTTACGACACGGTACATTGGAGAGTTAGTGATGAGTTTGTTTCTAATATAAGAAAAAACAGCATTTGGGCCCCCGGCCCCCAATGAGTGGGAATTTTGAAATTCTTTTTCGCAAATGAGCGTTAGGATAGTGTACTTAACAACTTCCCAAAGTTTCATTCTTCTACCTACATGGGAAATTGTAGAATTTGTGATTTTCACTATTTATATAGTGTATATAAGTAAAAAAAAAACACTACATTTGGGCCCCTGGCTCCCCATAAGTGGGGAGTTTAAAAATGTTTATTTCAAAATATCGTCGGGTTAGCTTGAGAAATAGAAAAATTGTTGATTTTCATTTTTTATATAGCTCAAATAAGGAAAAAAAGTTGTTGGCCCCCCCGGCGCCCCTGAGTGTGAATTTATGGAACGAAACCTATTTAAGAACCTTCCCCATAT
>MUZC01004729.1:7784-30945 GCA_002072015.1 Radix auricularia | reverse complement strand
TATATATATATATATATATAAATATAAATAAAATGTATATTTATTTTTTAAATATTGCAGGTGGGGGACCCCCTGTTTCTTTGCTATGCTATGACGTCCTCTATTTCTTGCCACTAGATGTTGCCCATGTTGGATGACGTTACTACCCTTCAAATAGCAAAACTTCCTCGTTCTCAACATAGTACCCGTGTCCCGTGTTGTTACTGATATAATTGGCCCCGACACCAAAGCCGCTTCGACACACCACCAACACGTCACACAAACTTAAGATTAGCTGATCCAGGAAAGCATCCCTAAATCCTTCACATACGCCATTCTCATTTCGCTGACGATCTATATAAAATATTTTCCCGCCATAATCTATAAACCTTTTCCCGAACTTAATACGAGATCTGATCAGAATGTTGATGTAGTCAGTGACTCAAAGAACATGGCGTCGCCCTCTGTGTCCTTGGACTGCATAAATTTATAAAAAGTTGGAATTTCGCTTAAGCGGACCTTAACATATTGACCATCCATGGGGATTGAAGGGTTACCGCCCATTCTGACATGCGCACAGATGAGTTTCGAGTCCCCGACGTCATATAAAGGTTTTATCTCTGAGGTCTTGACTTGAGACGGAGACATGAGACCTTTCCTGGCTAAGAATTTACTGCCTACCACATGTTCTAATTGAGTCATGAGTTTTGGAGACGGTTGCATGAGTTCATGCCAGGCCCAGTGAAATCTGTCTCGCTTATCTTGTAAACCATTCCATTTGTTAGTTAGGTTTGAATAGAATGGGTTTTTGAGTAAAACCCCAGATATGTCGCAATTTGTTCTAAAGTAGAGGACTCTCTGTGGATATATCTTGTTGAAATCACCTTCAGATAAATGTTTCACAAACTCATCTCCTGCGTCACAGAGATCCATGATGGAAAGCGTATTTTTATTATTAGGTGGTTCTAGCTCCGTCATGTTGGGCAGCCATTTTTATTTTAGGGGTGTGTAAAAAATGTCAAAATTACAAGGACTGCACATGGTGATGTAGAATTGACGATTAGTGAGTCGGGCCAATAGAAAGAATGACGTAATAGTTCTCTGCCTGTCACTGATTTCCCCACAAAGCTCATGACCGTTACAGACATACACCAGAAAACGTTTTTCAACTTCATCTGAAACTTCCGGTTTAGAAATGGAAGGGGGCAAAACTCTCGGTCTCGACAAACCGGGTTGAATGTGTCGGGTAGTATTTTTAGTTTTCCTTTGGAATGGGCTTTTCTTTTCCTCAATTTTAAAATTGAAATGTACAGTGGGCAGAGTTTCTTCTATGAATGTTAATTGTTGGGTTGTATAACTTTGATGCTGGCTTGTATTTGATAATTTTTCTGATTGCGGTGATTGGGTCAAAGAATTTTGCTGTTTTTTAGTTGTTGTTCCTTTTTCAGAAAAACCGTTGAATCTGCTGATGTGATATTTCAGATTCATTAATGTGGCCTTCAGTTCGTTAACCATGACATTGCTGATGTGAGGGCTGTAAAGTTTGTAGACCACAACTGCTGTCATAGCAAATAGGGCGATACCGGCAAAGCGGGTAACAGTCACTCTTTTCGTTAACTATGAAGAGAAAATATTTTTAAATCAGGAACCTGCTGTAATAAATATGGGATGTAAACATTATTATGCAGCAGGCCTTATAATTGCTTTGGAAGTGACATCAATGGCCTAGCCCTGAATTGTAAATAGTTTTGATATGCAAATACCCATATTACAACGATACATACGATTTCAATTTTAATATATACAAAGTTTTATTGGTTATAATTTACAAGTTTATTAATACTGTATTTAACGATTTTTAAGTTTGAGAATTATTTTGTAAACATTGATATCAGTTTTACAACATATATATATATATAATATAATATTGACATGTAAATATTGTGAATAGCATTTTAAAAATGAGATAAACTACCCGAAGATTAAATACATCGGCAGTCTTCTATATGTTTTTTTAATGAAAAACATGAAATGTTCCAGAAATGAATGGCAGAAATTGAAAAAAAAAATTATATATATTTATAAATAAAACTAATTGAGAAATTAACAAACTTTTGAATGAAACAATAATTGACACCATAAACCTAGAGCAAATAATTTTTTAAAAGTCACAAGGAAAATAATATAAAAGATTTACTTATAACAAATTTAATAGGACCAGAGATAGAATGTGAAATAATCCCTGAAATATTTGACCATGATAATATTAAAGTAACCAATACAATATCGACTCAAATAAGAAACGTAGGATGATTTTCTCTGAAATAAATGTGATACAATAAAATTACATCAAACAGTTGTTAATTTCCGACGAAATTCCCTCATTAAAAACAACATAAATAGACCTATGGAAAACATTGCAATTTATAACAGCCTAATGTAAATCAAATAATACACGAGATTGTTCCCCACAAAAATCTAATAATGCTGCACTTGTAAAACACACTGATGAGGAGCTCCAAAATCCCTAACTGATCGCATTTCTAAAGCCTGTCCTGACTTACTTTTCACCATCAGCTTAAAAAATAACAACACTGGGGTTCAGATTAACACCCTCTTAACATTAACATCAATGATACAAAATTAGATTGCCCCACTTAAAATTAATATCCATGATACAAAATTAGATTTAGTAGAGAATGACACCTACCTAGTCCCTCTTAACATTAACAACAAAGATACACAATTAGATTTAGTAGAGAAGGACACCTACCTCGCCCCACCTTTAGCATCAGCCTACTTAGTGATGCAAAAATCGACAAAGGATTAGCAAGGTAGCCACAACGGTCTATCACCTTTCACAGATGGTATGTGACAATAGGATACTGAACATCAACAGAAAAAGTGAAGTTTATGACGTTATCGTGGTCAGCATTCCCTAATGCCAGCAGATCGCGGTGCCTGTACACAACACCAGAAGGAAGACTCAGCTACATCCACATGCGATGCCTTATACGCACACATTGCATCTTTAGGAAGGACCATGTACCAAACTTTGAGGTCCTAGAAAGGACAAATCTGACCAGCATGACTACTCTACTCCATCATCGTCATCTCAGATTGCAAGGCCAGGTCGAAATGGAAGAATAACCAATATCGTATCTAAGCAGAATTTGCAGAGAGGAAAAACACACGAGGATCTTTCACTTTAGATGAAAAGACATTTTCAAGCAAAACCTGAAGGCTACCAAAATGGACATGGAAACACAAGACAGAAGCGGCAGGACATGGAGTGCGTGGAATCAGGACAAGGAGTGCGTTAAATCAGTGCATGGAGTGCGTGGAATCAGGGCATGGAGTGCGTGGAATCAGGGCATGGTGTGCGTGGAATCAGGACATGGAATGCGTGGAATCAGGACATGGAGTGGTGGAATCAGAACAGGGAGTGGTGGAATCAGGACAGGGAGTGGTGGAATCAGGACATGGAGTGGTGGAATCTGGGCATGGAGTGCGTGGAATCAGGAGAGGGGGTGGTGAAATCAGGACAGTGAGTGGTGGAATCAGGACATGGAGTGGTGGAATCAGGACAGGGAGTGGTGGAATCAGAAAAGAGAGTAGTGGAATCAGGACAGGGAGTGGTGGAGTCAGGACATGGAGTGCGTGGAATCAGGACATGGAGTGCGTGGAATCAGGACATGGAGTGCGAGTGCGTGGAATCAGGACAGGGAGTGGTGGAATCGGGACAGGGAGTGGTGGAATCAGGACAGGGAGTGGTGGAATCAGGACATGGAGTGCGTGAAATCAGGAGAGGGGGTGGTGGAAACAGGACAGTGAGTGGTGGAATCAGGACATGGAATGGTGGAATCAGGACAGGCAGTGCGTGGAATCAGGACATGGAGTGTGTGGAATCAGGACATGGAGTGCGTGGAATCAGGACATGGAGTGCGTGGAAACAGGACAGGGAGTGGTGGCATTAGGACAGGGAGTTGTGGAATCAGGGCATGGAGTGGTGGAATCAGGACATGGAGTGGTGGAATCAGGACATGGAGTGCGTGGAATCAGGACATGGAGTGCGTGGAATCAGGACATGGAGTGCGTGGAATCAGGACAGGGAGTGGTGGAATCAGGACAGGGAGTGGTGGAATCAGGACATTGAGCGGTGGAATCAGAATAGGGAGTGTGTGGAATCAGGACAGGGAGTGGTGGAATCAGGACATGGAGTGCGTGGAATCAGGACATGGAATGCGTGGAATCAGAACAGGGAGTGGTGGAATCAGGACAGGGAGTGGTGGAGTCAGGACATGGAGTGCGTGGAATCAGGACATGGAGTGCGTGGAATCAGGATATTAAGTGCGAGTGCGTGGAATCAGGACATGGAGTGTGTGGAATCAGGACAGGGAGTGGTGGAATCAGGACAGGGAGTGGTGGAATCAGGACATGGAGCGCGTGAAATCAGGAGAGGGGTGGTGGAATCAGGACAGTGAGTGGTGGAATCAGGACATGGAATGCGTGGAATCAGGACATGGAGTGCGTGGAATCAGGACATGGAGTGCGTGGAATCAGGACATGGAGTGCGTGGAATCAGGACATGGAGTGCGTGAAATCAGGAGAGGGGGTGGTGGAATCAGGACAGTGAGTGGTGGAATCAGGACATGGAGTGCGTGGAATCAGGACGTGGAGTGCGTGGAATCAGGACATGGAGTGCGTGGAATCAGGACAGGGAGTGGTGGAATCAGGACAGGGAGTGGTGGAATGAGGACATGGAGTGCGTGGAATCAGGACAGGGAGTGTTGGAATCAGGACAGGGAATGCGTGGAATCAGGACATGGAGTGCGGGGAATCAGGACAGGGAGTGGTGGAATCAGGACAGGGAGTGGTGGAATCAGGACAGGGAGTGGTGGAATCAGGACAGGGAGTGGTGGAATCAGGACAGGGGCAAGCGTTAAAAAGGAACAAATAAAACTTGCTGCAAATAAGAAAATATAAACCAGAAAACTAAAAGACAAAAGTCTGCTCCGGCACAAACCCACTGAGTTTTGTTGTCCAGAATAGGCCACCTGAGTCACACCACATCCTAGGACCGTGCTACACAAGGGTGAACAACTATCTCGAGACAATGGATTCAATGAAACTGACGGAACCAGTTGCTTAATCGTCCACAAATGTGTTTCCTACATTAAAATAGACAAGATAGCCAGCGGCGTGTCATATATGCCACAGACTTGCAAGTCATAGATAGTGCAAATAACGGGTGGCGTGGAGTGAGAGAACGGACACAAACAGCAGCACGAAGTAATGAAAAAATCAAGTTAACGTGAAGACATGTTCACAGCGGTTGTTGTTACCTCCCCCACCCTTTACAGCCATCCTTTGCCAAGCCTTATAAACTGTGATTAGACCTGTTTGCAAAAAAAAATGAGGAAAAGAGCAGGCAGAAAAATATATTTAATTTTGTTTTAAAATTGTTCCCTATGTTCCTTATGGGAATTGAAACCAGTACTTTCTACGTGCAAGGCGGACGTGATAACCGCTGCACTACGAATCATATGTTATTCTGTGAAGGAGCAACCCAACTAAACGCAAGAAGCATTGTTGCCATCCCCTCCTTTTTTCCTTTTCATACCCTACTCTTGCCCACTGTGATCTGTTGGCCCCTGGGAGGGTAATTCGCAATGCTCATTTGCAGATGGTCCTTTACTTGAATTATATATAAATATTTAAATATAAACTTTTATGCACGCCAACCATGGCACAAAAATACGGGTTGCAAGCATCTCTTCTGTGTTCACATTGTCGCTCGCGAACAATTTATCAATATTTAAACATTTTGTTTGAAATATATAATATCAATAAGAAATTAAGGCTTAACATTTTTTTTTCTAAATTAAAAATTTGAAAATACTTTGGGATTCATTAAAATTTTAGACTGCTTTCTGATTGGTTGGTGATGTAAAATATGAAATGTCTGGTTCCGCTCCGATAAAAATCTGCATTTTTAAGTATTCAAAATTTCTAAAAGTTGTTAATTTATCAATTTATACTTTAAAAGTTTTAAATAAATATGGCTACAAGTTTCTTGAAATCAAAACCTGAACAGAAAACACCGCTAGTAAAGTGCAAAGCTAGCAATTTAAAGCAACTTCATGAAATACATTATAAAGTGTTTGAATCACGACATCAACTTCAATCTGAACTAAGAGAAAGCGTGCTTGTTGATTTAGAGTCTAGAATGTGGCAGCAACAGACTCACATTTCTACTTTAGTAAAGAAGGAGTCACTTAAAATTAGGCAGTGATGCCATCGCTAGGAATATTGAACGTACTAAACGACCTTGGTCTGATGTGGACTTGATTACGGAGAATATGGATTTTCAATACTAGAACCAAATAATTCAAGACTTTTGTGACATTAAATTTGAATAGATTTTAAAATAATATAAATCACTAAAGGAAGGGTATTTAAAAATTGCAAAGTGGGTAGTGACCAATTGTGCTTCCGGGCGGCTTTCAATAATTGTATTTATTATTTTTAGAATGGGTCTCATTTGCTACAGGTCTGGCCACTCTTTATCTACTAAAATTAAAGCCTTGAAATTCACAGATATTTTTAAAAAATTATTACATAAACTTACCCAATCAAACATTATGATCATGAAATAATAATTCCTTTTTGACACTACAAGTTTTGTTATTGTTAATTTTGTACAAAAATCTTTTATGAATCTTTAATTTAAAGACAGCTCTATAATTCTATTTGAGTTTTTTTTTAATCAACTGCACTACCATGTGATCAATATTCGTTATGTGCCTGCGCCAGTCCCTTGTGTAGTCAAGCATACGCAGCGAGCCGTAAGCAACGAAAAATACCTTCCTCACAGACTTGCTACAACGTACCTGTTGACAAGCAACCAATCACACGATTCCGAACTGAAGAACGACGAAGTGACCTTGGTGTGGCTGAGAGGCGATCAAAAGAGCGCTGATCACGCCCACCAGACTAACAGGCTGTGACGGAATGTGTACATAAGGTTTTGGAAAGTTTCTCAACAGGTGATCCCCGGACAACTAGTGGTTCGCGGAGATGTGCCTGATGGTCCACGGGCGAAGCACGAAAATGAGTTTTTAAAAATTATAACTTGAATTAGTTTAAATAGTGTCACTTTTTGAATTTATTGATTTAATTTTAACCACTTGATGGTTATAGCATAGCGTCGAAAACAATATGTTTTGATTCTGTTTACTTTTAGCTATACTTGAAATCTATGACGGATCAAGGGAGGGGGGCTGAACGGGCTATAGCCAGCCCCCCCCCCCCCAAAAAAAAAAAACTTTTATATTTTATAATAAAATAGTACAAATATTGCACGAACCCTTGGAAATGTAATCAATTATATAAATTTATAAATCTTGTCTATTAAACTGATTGCTATTTAAAGCTGATAGTCTTAGGATTCGGAAACTTGATTTATTTGCTCACTAAGAGAACGTATTATAAAATTTGCTTTATATTTTTTTAAATTTTCCAATTTTGTAAAGTTCCGCTGGCCGTGAAATCCACAGAGTCCATTTTTGTTTATATTCGTCCCACCTGTGTATTGTATGTCTGTTGAAAAAGGCTCCGTGCCGAAACGTTCGCCGCTTTGTTACGCCCCACCAGGCCAACCCCCACCCTGTTCAGTCTTTTCTCATTTACCTTTTTACAAGCTTATTGCAGTCTCAGCCCTCATTTTGTTTAATAAAATACAACACAGACAACACTTACACTCAGAAATCTCAATCATTTAGGAAAGACAATCAGACAGCTCTGTCAAAAAGACAACCTTAACCATATGACAAATCTTATGGACAGACAACACTGACAATAGGACAACATTTACAAAATTAGAGACAACACAAACCATCAGACAACCTAACAATCATACATATCCTACAAACTGACAAAAACATTACAATCAGTTAATTCTTACAATAAACAGATTACACACACAGATAGACAGCTTTTAAAGAAAAAAAACTCTTGTAAACTGACCAGCAACTATAACAATCAGACCAATCTAACAGACAGACAATCATGACATGCAACTATAACAATCAGACCAATCTAACAGACAGACAATCCAGACAGACAACTATAACAATCAGACCAATCTAACAGACAAACCAATCCAGACAGACAACACTAACTTATCCATTGATAACAGACAGAGATAACCCCTATCACCCCAACGTGTTACATTAAAAAAGTAAGTGTCTAAAATGAGTGTAAAATATGCTGATATTCTAATATAGAATAATGGCAGTTATATATGTCTAGATTTATTTGTACACATAATAAATTTAAAATATCAGCAGTGTTACATATAAAAAAACTGCGTGATGTAATAATTTGCTTTTAGTTTAAGTATCGTTTAAAGTCGAATTGTCTTCAACCGATTTGCCCTGTTTACAACGGTAGAAGGTTTTTGTTTTACATTCTATTTGTTCTATGTTGGTACAACTATCATAAAAGTGTTGAGTTTTGTTGTATATTCTATTTGTTCTATGTTGGTACAGCTATCATAAAAGTGTTGAGTTTTGTTGTATATTCTATTTGTTCTATGTTAGTACATTTATCATAAAAGTGTTGAGTTTTGTTGTATATTCTATTTACTTCTATGTTGGTACAACAATCATAAAAGTGTTGAGTTTTGTTGTATATTCTATTTGTTCTATGTTGGTACATTTATCATAAAAGTGTTGAGTTTTGTTGTATATTTTATTTGTTCTATGTTGGTACATTTATCATAAAAGTGTTGAGTTTTGTTGTATATTCTATTTGTTCTATGTTGGTACATTTATCATAAAAGTGTTGAGTTTTGGAGAACCAATAAATATTCTAATCTCTGTCAATAAGAACTATAGTTCAGGTGAGTTCTTTATTAACTATAAGTATACTACTTAATTTTTTGATTGTGTGTCGTAATCTCTTCCATGTTGGCAGGCTGTTGCCACCTCTAATAACAACAAAGTAGTAATAAGCCTGTATTCGCTCAAAATCATTTCTCATCTCTCACTATAAAACATATCTTTAAAGCAATAGATGCTTGTGTGTGAATATGTGTTCATTACCATTGTATCCTTTATTGTAGGTAGCAAAATGAAGTGGCATGCCACTAGAATAATAAAGAATTGTGATTTACAACTCACAAATTTCGGCCGACCTCAACCAATCAGACTACTGTATTAATATTAAAAAGTGAAATATATTTAACAAATACTATTTTAAAAAATATAAATAAATTAAAAATAATTAAAAAAAACAACATTAAACTGTTACATTTAGAATATTTCTTTTCTAAATGTTATTTTATTTTCTAAATTAAAGAACACTGAGACATTTAAGTAACAATTTTTTTTCAAATGATTTATAGCTTTTTAATTTACTTTCAAATGTGATTTTGTAAATGAAAATATTGTTATTTTTCTCAGTAGATAAGTTTTCTCAGGTATATCGACACATTAGATATCTTCTTAACGGTGCTTTGTGGTGCAGCACTCATGTCCATACAAATTAAACTTGATTACTTTATTAATAGTAGATTGAACAGAAAATAAAACATGTTTCTTAAATGGCATAAAATTCTATAGATCTAGATCTATTTCAATGTTCCTGGCTTAAAAATTGTATACAGAAGACAGGTAATTAAAAGACACTTCTGAGTAGTGGTGTTTTTTTTTTTAAAGAAAATGTTGAATTAAATTATATTGGAATTGAATAAAGCTATTTCACACAAATGAGTCTTACAGTAATTTACTGAATTGAATATAATCTAAAATTTCCGATTTTAGAGGCAAGGATTCCAAACACAGGGGAGGTTAAGTAAAACCTGAGGGAGAGCGACCCGTGGACATTACAGACGACCGTTCTTTACAAAATGAGGGGTGGGACTGAAATCAGGCTCACAAAAAATAAAATGGAAAAGACGTAAACAAGGCAAGGGCCAGGCTGACAGGACGTAACAAAACAGCGAACGTTTTGGCAAGGGGCCTTTTTCAACGGACATACAATACAAAAATAAAACGAATATAAAAAATAAAAACTTAGATGCGGTGAAATCCAAAGAATCGAAGAAAGTAAAGATGAGAGAGGGCAGAGTGAGCCTAAATAGGAAAGGAGAGAGTGGGTGTGGCAAAACGCCTAGGTGGTCAAAGCAAACACCACATTCATCCATTGTGGGGCGAGTGTCCCGTGCTTTTGTATTAATCTAGTTTTAAGACTGACGCTCCCGGGTGTGTTTGTGCTCAAGACAATGGCTGTGGCTGCCAGGTCCTTGGCGCCCATTTGGTCACGTCCATTGAAGTGTCAGGAGACGGGACACTGTTTGTCTTGTGTAATCGCCCGAAGGTGTTTAGCCATGTGGCATGAAAATGACCTCCCCGTCTCACCTATGTATTTTAAAGGGCAGCGCTTACACACAATTGTGTAGACAACATTGCGGCTAGTGCAAGTAAAGCCATCCTTAGTCTTAAATATCACCTACGGGAAGACTATCTGGTCAGTCTGCATGTACAACGAAAGGTGATGTCTAACACTGAAGTCGGCCGTATGGTTAAGTACCCAGATTGTAGGGTGAAGTGGGGAGGCAAGTGGGAACCAAAAGATCGCGCAGGTTTCTGTCCCTCCTAAATATAATGAGGGGTGGGGTGGAGAATATGTTGTTCGTCTCAGGGTCCGCAAGAAGGATGGCTCTGTTCTTCAGGAATATTTCTTTGGCTTTGATGTTGTGCGGATGGTATGCAAGAACCAGCTTGCTCCTCTCATTGGTATCGCGGGTGCGTGGTAAAAAAGGCGTCGGCACGAGTGAAGCTTTCGGCTCGCTGAAGTGCATATTAAAGTGTGGCTTCAGGATATGACCTTTGTCTAAAAAACTCCACCATTTCCAAAGCCTTTTCCCAAAAGTCCTCCTGAGATTGACACAGTCTACGTAGTCGAAGAAGTTGAGAAAAGGGAATGGAGTCCTTACAAGTTTCGGGATGAGAAGTGTAGAGAAGATAACACTGGCTCTCTGTGGGTTTGAAGTAGGACGAAGTTAGGAGGAAGTTGAGAATTAGTGAAGGGTGTGTCAGTGAGTCAGTAAATTTGTGACTCAGTCAGTGAGGGCTTTGACTTTTATTAGTATAGAAGTAAAAATTTTAAAATTCAAAATTAGTCTAAGACGCATTAAAATATTACATGTTAATAACAATCAAGCAAAAACTATTGTGTGGAGGAGTCCTAATTTTAAATACTGTTATTTTTTAAACATAAAAAATTATGCAGTCTCGAAGGGTATGAAAGAAAAACAAACGCTTAACAAAAAGCATAAGGTGACACATTTCATTTGCAGTAATAAGTAATGACTTTGTAGTTCAGATCGCACCGAAACTTGACAACCAACACCACCCGATTGTACATTTCATAAACCAAATAACGGTTGTTATACTTTGATATCGAAAATTTAATTTATAAGTGTACGATAATATTGACATGCACGCATACACAAAAAACGGTCATTTCATACACAAAAAACGGTCATTTCATACACAAAAACGGTCATTTCATACACAAAAAACGGTCATTTCATACACAAAAAACGGTCATTTCATACACAAAAAACGGTCATTTCATACAACGGTCATTTCATACACAAAAAACGGTCATTTCATACACAAAAAACGGTCATTTCATACACAAAAAACGGTCATTTCATACACAAAATATTATTGATCACATCGAATAAACCGTGGTTCCGATAATGACGCCACGTCACAATATTCTATGGCGAGAAAAACACTCTGTTGTTTTTCGAAACCAACATTTAACATTTATTTTACGGCTATAATTTCATTTTTAAAAATCAGGAGTTAACTCGCATAGCGTCACGGATGGGGCGGAAAAACCTGACGGACGAACGGGACATATATCGCAAAGTATGTATACATGGGCGTCGCTAGGATTTTTCCAGGGGGGGGGCAAAAAATAACAACACGCTTTTTAATTTTCAAAAATGACGTCACGCGCCTATGGGGAGGAGGGGAGTCCCCAACTTTGTGACGACGGGGAGGGGGAGTTTAAGAATTGTGACGTCACGTAAAAATACGCTACTATAAGCCAAAGTTCCACTTAAATATTCGATTTCTAACTATTTAAGTTATTACGTTTTGCACGGATTACAGGGTGTTTCGATATTGGAGTATAGCCTTACACTAAATACATACTAAAATAACAATAAAGTGCTTTGAAACATTTCTCATTTTCAAACAGACATTACCGCCTTACGGTAGGGTGTAACAGCTTTTTAACATCATATTGTTGGGGGCGGGGGACGTCTAAGTTTTTGCAACGAAGTGTGTCAATGTGGAGGGGGTGGGTTAAAAAACGACCAAAATCACGTGACGTCAATTTTGGACTTCCCCTAACTGACAATGATATACAGGTCTAATTTTCATTAAATTTCAGTTTAAGTATAACATAAGTGCCGCAAAAAGTCTTAGAGATTAATAAGACTCACAAAATAGCGTTGTAATAGCTAAAATGTAACATATATTAATGCATTTAATAAATCAAAAACGTAAGCTCTCATAAGAAAATTGAATTTTGCTGGGAAATAATATACGTGTAGAAACTCCAGGATTGCCAAAGATGGGTAGGAAATTATTTACAGGCTTTTTGTTATTAAAAAAACATCGAAAATATTGCAATCGCGGGATTCCGAAATGCCGTTATTAGAAGATTTTGGGGCGTCTGCAGCATCTGACTTATTGGCATTGAGGACATCAATGCAAATTAACAGCCAGACACAGCTAAGGCTACTGTTTCGATTTTAATTGTCGTTAACATTTATTCATTTTCTAAATTAAAAATTGGAAGGTATGTCTGGACACATGACCTTTCAAATGAGTTGAAATTGCAGCTGATTCGGGATTGTTTGACCCCAGATAAAATGTATGAGTTAAGAGCTGACAGTGAGGGAAACAGAGATTTTAGTTCTTAGATATGCATGGTTATCAAACTATTCACCGTGGCTTTTACACGCAAATGGTAAAAGGTGCCTTTTGTAATAATTGAGGTTTGTTTCCGCAAAAAGTAAATCGAGGAATTCAGTTGGCATTTGTCATCAAACCATAAAAAAATATAAAGATTTTGCACATGAAATAAAGGCTATCATGAAGATGCAACTGCAAGCAATTTTGTTGCATTATTGAAAACCAAAGCAGTTTCTACAGATGGGCAGTTTGACTCATCATTTAGAAGAAAAATTCAAGAAAATCGCAAAAACCTTGGTCCCATCATTTGTACAATCCCATTTTGTGGCATGCATGATTTAGTACTTCGTTGAAAATAATTAAATTGTGATAATTTGTATGAACTATTAGAGTTTCGTGCATTCTGGAGGTGAAGTTCTTGGTAATCATTTGTCAATTGTTTCTTGTAGTGCCAAGTATATCTAGACAACCATGCAAATCACTTTAATTTATCGACATTTGTGGGTCTCTCTAGCGTGAAGACATTGTTCGTGCAGGAAATAATTCAGTTGCATTTTCTATATTTGCCAACGAAACAAATGACATTTCGCCCATTGAGTTGTTGTAACTTGGTGTTGGATTTGTCAAAGAACAAAATGGAAAAATGATGGTCACAGAAGAATTCCTGGGATAGATTCCAATAGTCTATAAAACAGCCGAAGATTTATCCAACACCATCATTAAAATTCATTAGAATTCGGATTATATAGGACAAAGCTTGTTGGTTAAGGATACTGCTATTGTTCTGAAAAGGCGGGTAAAGTAGGAAAAATCCAAGTAATAATTAGAAAAATCATCCAAAATCAGCATTTGTACATTGCAGTTCACATAAAAGTTATCTTGTAAACGATCTACATAATGTGAATGCTATACGAAACACTAAATGCACAATTAAACCAATTAAAAGGTTTTTCAAGAAATTAATCAGCGAAAAAACTAAGTCAAAATGTTCGTTTGCTATGGGAAACTACAGCGACACATAACTATAAATGCTGGCGTATTTTCGCTAAAAATGTGACCGATTTTATTTACAACAATCAGTAATGTAATTAGTTATAATTGCAGCTTTATTTTTTTTAGTTTGATATGTGTACACTGTCTTTAATTTAATTAACTTGCAGGGAATTTAGTTCAATTTTATTGTAACAAATGTATGACATTTTTCTCAAATGTAGGAGGGGGGGCAAATACCCTCCTTGCTCCCCCTGTATACGCCCATGTATGTATATTGATGTTAATTAAGCAAACCGACGCAATGTACTGCTTCTTTTCCCATTTTTCGATGATTAACACTTTCTCATGTCAGCATTCGCAGTAGACCTGACAGCAAAAAGCGAAGTTTTTGCACTGCTTCTGTGTGTATTTTTGGCTTTATATGTCTTTTCAGATAATCCAGCGTCCAAGCCTTCCCTGTGGAGAAATATCCTCCTGCGCTTGGTTTGGAACATATTTCACAAACCACATCGTCGTCAACTTCACCATAATTAAACATTTCACACATTTTGACTATCTGCTTTAACACAGAATCTACATTTTTTTAAAGACATAATAGCTTTACAGTGCCCCAACTACGGATTGCGAGCCGAATGTTGCTCTTCATGTTGCGGCTCCCGAACTCTTTATGAATTCAGAACTTTGAACTATATAGTCTACTATTTTTAATGAAAGTTTGTTTTTGTTTTTTTTTTTTAATTTACATCATTACGTGAATGAAACAAATTAGTACTTGATTTAAAATGTATAAGTTAATTGAATGAAGGTTTTAGTCTAATTTTTGCTTGGTTTGTGATGCAAGCTTAAATTTTCTGTTCCAGCTTTGGTAAAGTCCGCATTTTAAGGTACTGACCATGAGTCTTGGTCCTACTAAGTTTAGTAACTTTTTAATATGTTTACACCAAGTACAGCAAAAAGTTGTAGGAAACGAAAATAAAAAAAAGAAAATAGAAATTTTTCTCCCTTATTGAGTTTTGCGTGCCACGAGTTTTGCGCCAATTGGCCCGTGGTCTCCGACTTCAGACTGCTGTATTTTCTGGATTTGCTTCCATAGCCTTTGGTCAGCCAAGACCATCTGCAAGGCAGCAGTTGTTTTTGGCAAGTGATGCAGCGTTCACATGCCACGGCTAAGGGTTCCACGCATTACCCCGCCGCTGTTCACCCATTTGGAGCTGGGTGGAACTCGGGGACGCCCTAGGCCCCGGGAACAAGTCCCTGGCTTCCCATGGATTCGAGGCCGTGACCATCGGAGCACCAGTCGAGCGCGCTTGCCACTCGACCACCGCGGCCCCCTAGATAATTAAATTAGAATAAACAATAACTTTAAATCAATTAATTACTACAAGCAATATTACATTGCGAGTGGGGTCTTGAAACATAGTGCATCAATGCAGCTCTCAACATTTTTAATAATTTTTTTAATGGCTCTAATATACTACCGGCCTGGCCCCAACTTTAATAGCTAAAAGTTTATTTTAAGATTAGCTGATACACTTATAATAAAATCAGGAAATCGAGTATTCAATTTACTCTGTGGCCAAACACATTGTCAGGAAATTAAATAAATGGTGGCTAAGAATAAAAACGAGGCAAGTGATTCCGGCATGTGCATGTTTGTTTTAATAAATTTATAGGAATAAAAGTTATAAAAATTATTTTAATCAATTAAAAAAAAATAGAATGACAGAGCAAAATACAGTGTCACTTGTCATCTAAAATCTAAATAAAACCTGCTCCAGGTGTGGAAGTCACAATGATTTTAAAACACTACTATTACAACCCTGAAAACCCCTTCAAAGCTTCGATTGTTTTCATTTAAAAGCAAAACTCAGTTGGAAGCATTGCTTGAAAGTTTTCTTATTCAATTAAATAAAATAGTAGGTGTGAGTCTTACACCTTATACCTTACTATACCCTGTGCCAATGTTAATATGATTTTATCCTCATAAGATTTTTTGGTCCTGTATAATCTTAACTTGTTTACAATAACTTCTATTCGGACAAACATGCAAATTAGTATTATTATCCGAATTTCATGTTGTCTATAATGTAGAGAATCTCTACTCGGGTACCGGTGTAACAGACCAGATTAAACCCCTCACCAGAATATACCCGGGTATAATCTGGCCTAGGCTGGAATGTATATCCCGTGGGTTAAACTGGCCTAGGCCAGAATATACCCCTCCAGGCCAAAATATACCCCTTTGACAACATGAGGATATATATTAAAAAATGAATGAATGGCTATTTAGACATTCTATTAGCGTTTTAGCTTTGTCAGAGATGTTTAACTCATTTCTTAAGTAGGAAAGATGTTTTATTTACAATAAATAATAATAATAAAATAATTTCTTTTGTTACGATGTCACTTTTTATCTAAAGTTATAGTCTACACGTATAGGCTTATAGAGGAAATCCGCGTTGTCGTTGGTTTTTTATTATTATTATTTTTTTTTTTTATTTATTTATTTAATTTAAAAAATTGAATAATTCAAACAATACATGAATTGAGTATTTTAAAAATGAATAATTTAAGCAAGATATGGACTGTGGTTGTGGCTTTTCAAACGCTTGCGAAAATTTATTTCGTGGACCTCGTTTATTAATCAAATCATAATGTTTAATTATTTTGAGTATGCCAATAAATAATTTCCACAAAAAAAAAAAAATTAATTATGCATGAATGTTTTGTTTGTTTGTTTTTTTTCCTCTCATACATTTTAATTTTACTGGCAACAGTGGTTTACGCCTATCTTCATTCTGTTATTGAAATAATAAACACAACGTAAATCTATGTAAATATACGCTGATCTGCAAAATATAAGACTGGGACTAGAAGTTAAGTGTGGGAAACATTGTTTGACTTACCCAATGTTGCTTGTCGTATTTCTGAACCTTTATCTGAAGCTCGGTTTGTCTTCGCGGCGTCTTAAGAAATTCAAAAGAAAACTTTGTTCCAGTAAAACAAATTAATTTTATTTTTTAAATCATTGCAATTATTTTTACCTGCGTTACACTTAAAACAATAAGGTCATTCTTTTTGGATTTTGCCGATGTTGGATTGTCCGCTTTCCATGCATTCATCTATTGTTATGAAGCACGGATTGTGTTCTGTTTTATCTGCATTCAAGAGAACCCTGACCTCGTCGTGCCCTATTATTTTATTTTATACCAACTGTATGTCTTTTGAAAGGTGTAAATATAAATAAGTAGCATGAAGTAATGAATGGTGGCAACCTTGTTGGATTAGGCCAAACTTTACAGAGTCGATGAATCGAATTTCGCTACTTTAAAAGCACATTTTTGGTCACTATAAAATTGCCTCCAAAACATCATCATCATCATCATCATCATTGCCTGTCGTCCCATCTGGGGCATAGGCCACGAAAAAAGACTCTCCAGGCATCCCGGTCCTGTGTCAATCTCTCTAGCTGTCCCCAGCTGTGCCCACTCTTTTTGGAGTCTGTCTCCAGTTCCCTTCTCCATGTCATTTTGGGTCGACCTCTTTTTCTCTTGCCCTGAGGGTTCCAAGTGAGGGCTTGTCTCACAATGCTGGTTGTAGGCTTTCTGAGGGTGTGGCCAATCAATCTCCATCTGCGCTGACGTATTAGTTCTTCCACTGGCTCTTGTTGTGTACGTTGCCAGAGGTCCTCGTTGGTGATGATATTGGGCCAGCGGATTCGGAGAATTGTTCTGAGACATGTGTCTATAAATGCTTGAAGCTTTTTCGAAACGGCTGCTGTAATCCAAAACAACCAGAGCGCAAACTTCGTCAACCATGGAAGACCAATTGTATGGTCAACTTTTACAACTCTACTCTACAACAAAACATAAGTACCCCCGTGAAGACGCCTAGAATGGCTCGGACATGTGAAAAGAAGGACCCTGTGCGCATTCCCAAGGATCTCCTTTATTGAGAACTGGTAGCGAAAAGCCGGAAGACAGATCGCCCATTTCTCCGATTTAAGGATGTCTGCCAGAGTGACTTGAAAACAGGCAGAATATGCACGAGTGACTGGGAGAGTGAAGCAGAAGACTGCTCTACATGGGGCACAGTTGTCAAAGACAACTTTAAAGTAGCCGAAGAGCTTAGGGTGGACGAGGCAGTAACCTAGAAGTTTACATCAATAAACAGGATTATTTACCCAATCAGTGCTCCGTTGATTCTGTTAAAGGTATGTCAATGGGAGCCTACAACAAAAGGAACAAGAGAGCGCCAGTGAAGAAACAGACATAATTGTGATACAACCTGGCTCAAAACCAATGCATATTGGGACTTTGAACCGACTAAAAATTTCAAGAAGAAAGAGTCTTAGCTTAAATCTTGGCCTTACTTTTGATTATGGCCGCATTCGAGATCTTGAACACCAAGAAATGCATAAAGGGCGTTTACTTCAGGGCCATCAGCTACATTCTGACAGGAACAGAGGACAACCACATCCTCCTCAGAGATAAAGTAATTCAACACATGAGCACTGGCATTACATAAAAACCACATGACTTATTGAATCAAAATGTGGAATAAGTTGCCTGCGGAAATCAGGAAAACCAACATTCTATCAACATTAAAATTCTAATAAAAATGCAAGACTAGACATAAACCACTGATAAGCATAGGACGTAATAATCATCTGTATAGATGGAGTGTCTGTAAATGTTAAGATATGATACGGATAAGGTATCCTAAGTGTTCGCCCGCGTTTGAAAAGCAACAAATTGGCAATAAACATAACGACTCTTAAACTTTTGTTTTAAAATAATTCTGTACTGCTTGATTAAATTATTGTTAATTTTTATTTTTTTTTTAAAGAAAAAAAAAACGCTGATTACAATATATTAAATCTTGAATCTTCTTAGATATACAGATGCTCCTTCTATGTATAAGATAATTGCGTCCACAGACCATGAGAAATCTGTTGGCAAGTGATGCAGCTGTCACAGGCCACGGCTATAAGGGTACCACACATTACCCAGCCGCCAAACTATTGTCTAGTTAGAAACCCAATCAGAGCTGGGTGACTCATCAGGCCCCGGGAACAAATCCTCACCTTCACGTGGATTCGAACTCGTGACCATCGGTACGCCAGTCGAGCGCGCTACCACTCGACCACCGCGTCGTCGAAATTAGATGTAAGATTTCATATTGTAAAAACGAGAAAATGACATCATCCTTTTCAAATAAAATGTAATGCTCCTTTCATTTATCGTAACATATTTTATAATTATTATTTTATTTTAATCAAAACAATTTTAATCATTTAAAAAAGAGTTTGATTTCTCTGGCAGCGCTAAAACATGAAGAGAAAGTCTAAAAATTTGATTCATTAATTTTTTAATATATATCACCATGTTGTCAAATGTGTTTATATTCTGGCTTGAGGGGGTATATTCTGGCCTAGGCCAGTTTAACAAACGGGTATTCTTGTCAGGGGCTTAATCTGGCCTCTTACACCGGTTTTATGAAACGTCAGTACTCATGTGACTTTAACCTGCAAAGATGTTGTTGTTGAAGTATTTTAAAGTATTTCTCGTCCATGAGGGACATCTACCGATCATCGCCGGCGTCTGCACTTCCTCCTAGGACATAGGCCACCTACAAGAGACCTCCAGGCATCTCTATCCTGGGCCATTTTCTCAAGGATCTTCCATTCATGGCCAATTCTCTTGATGTCTGCCTCCAATTCTCGGCGCCTGGTGTTTCTTGGGCGGCCTCTTTTCCGTTTACCCTGTGGGTTCCCTTTCAGGGCTTGCCTGGTTGTATTAGAAGCAGGTTTCCTTAGTGTATGACCGATCCACCTCCACCGCTTTTGAAGAATCTCTTCCTCGATGGGCTTCTGTTTAGTCCGCTGCCAAAGTTCCCGGTTGCTGATTTTGTCCGGCCAGTGAATTCTTAGAATCCTTCTTAGACAATTGTTAATGAAGGTCTGGATTCTGGTCAGGTTTACAGCCATTGTTCTCCATGTCTCAGCTCCAGATAGCAGCACTGGTTTCACCATAGCGCTGGTTTCACCATATGTAAAAATCCTTACTTTTAACTTGCTGCCTAAGTTGTTGGCGACCCAAACATTCTTGAGTTGCTGGAAGGCTGCTCTTGCTTTTCCTACCCTTATTTTGACGTCGGCATCTGTACCACCTTGTTTATCTACCATGCTGCCAAGGTAAACAAAACTCTCCACCTCCTCAAGGGCTTCTCCTTTAAGCATGATGGGTGATGTACTGGAGGCATTAACCTTGAGGATTTTACTATTCCCTTTGTGTATGTTTAGACCTATGCTAGCAGAAGTGGCTGCGACAATGTTTGTTTTCTCCTCCATCTGTTGTTGGGTATGTGCAAGAAGGGCAAGGTCATCAGCAAAGTCGAGATCATCAAGTTGATCCCACAAGGTCCATTGGATGCCATTCCTTTTCTGCTGTGTAGATGTTTTCATCACCCAGTCAATGGCTAATAGAAACAGAAAGGGTGACAGCAAGCAACCTTGTCTCACACCAGTCTGACCATGGACAACTCGGCAGTTTATCCCTTCATACATGTTTCTGATTATATCCGTAATCTTCTGTGGCACCCCATAGTGCCTTAGCAATCTCCACATGGTTTGCCTGTCCACACTGTCGAAGGCTTTTTCGTAGTCAACAAAGTTGACATAGAGTGGTGAGTTCCACTCTAGTGACTGCTCTAGAATGATGCGCAGTGTCGCTATTTGGTCAGTGCAGGATCTGTTGGTGCGAAAACCAGCTTGTTGGTCCCGCAGCAGAGGGTCTACCACGTTTTTTCATCCTGTTAAGCAATACACGGTTGAAAACTGGGATGGACAGTACGGTGATCCCTCTGTAGTTCGAGCAGGAGCTTAAATCTCCCTTCTTTGGGATCTTGATAAGGTATCCCTCTTTCCAGTCAGAAAGCATTTCCACACTGGCTTCCAAGTCCGCCTTCAGTGCCTCTGCTGGGATGCCATCAGGTCCTGCAGCTTTTCCATTTCTGAGTTGTTTAATGGCACTGCTAATCTCTTCTTTTTTGGGACTATTACAGTCAATTTGCAGCTCATTATCAGCTGGTTGGATATCTGGTGGATTCCTTGGTTCTGGTATGTTTAATAGCTCTTCAAAATGCTCCTTCCATCTACCTCTCTGCTGCACATCACTTGCAATGTTGTTTCCCATTTTATCCTTCACTGGTCTCTCAATCTTGCTAAATTTTCCAGATAGCATCTTAATTGTATCAAACAGTTCTCTCATTTTCCCCTGGTAATCTGCATCTTCTGCTTCTTTAGCAGGTAACCTGCAAAGATAGTTTGAAATTTAATTGTCTTATATAATATTACGAATTTTTCTCTATGTTTTTTCTATCTTACAGCTTTTAACGCTTAATAATTTAAAGTATGTAGTTACTTTTTAAGTTTGAATTCTCTCCGGTAACGAATCTGGCAACTCTTTGTTGTTGTTGTTGTTGTTTTAATTTTTTTTTTTAAGTTGTTTTTTAAATTTATTAATGTTTTTTAGGGGGGGTATGGGTCCTGTTCAGAAATTTCATATTCTAGAAGAGATCTCAACAAGGTAAGGTAGCGTTTCAGTTTCAGTTTCATAGTCTTATTAAAACTCTGAAAATTTCCCACTATAAAGAGTGAAGTGTCGAGGACAATATTAGATATTAATGGGGATTACGAGCTTTCAATTGTGACACGGTGCTAAGGGTTGTGACACGGTGCTAAGGGTTGTGACACGGTGCTAAGGGTTGTGACACTTATTAGGGCATGTGACGTATTGACCGATAGGCATTCGATATTCAATTGCATCATAGATGTTGTTGTGAGAAAGTGTACATTTTAGAGAAATACTTATTAAACGTATATTTATTCCTGATTGGGAACTAAAATCCACGTTAAAACAACGAACACATAGTCCTTTAGAAAAATTAGGGGATAACTCTCAATCAAAGGAGAAAACTGGAAGAATATGCAAGTAATGAGTGGAGGGAATATGAGCGGGTGGAAAAATTAAAGATCAAGACACAGCTAGAAGAACCGAGTAGAGAGAAGACAAACAGAGACAGAGAGAGGACAGAGACAGAGAGAGGACGAACAGAGACACAAACAGAGATGCCATATAAGTGAATAGGAGAAATAAAAGAATATGCGAAAAATCTAAAATTGGAAGAGATTACTAAAAAAAAAATAATATGAGCAGGACATGGCGGTTGAGTTTAGAGCAAGTAAAATTTACCATTTACATAATACGCTGATACGTAAGAACTGGACAATATGTCATTAGTTTTGAACATATAGCGACAAAAATAAAACAAAAATGAATGGATTGCAGAATTGCAAGTTAGATTAACCGTTAAATTTGATACTTTCTGATGACAGACGATGTGAGGCAACAAATGTCAGATTATGGCACAGTGAAATTACTTTGATCACAATTAAAACATGCGGATTATCATGAGAAAAAGTATTGGAGACATACAATAGTCTTCTGCCATAAAATAATAATTTTCAATTATTCTATTGAAAACTAATCAGAAGTCTGGATAATTGGGTGGCCAGATCAAATACTGAAAGAACATTAGAGGGATAGAGAGATTGATTGCGTAGACACAAAATGCCATTACATTTAAATATGTTTGGCGAGTGGAACGGCAGTCAAATTTGTCCTTATTAATAATACCAAGAAATGAAATGTAAAGATGTACTGACACAAATTGATAATATGGAGTCGTCAGGACGTGCAAACTGTAAGTTAACAAGGAGAATAAATGTATCGTCACTTGTTGCGGCTTTTGCTGACATAAGGGGGACAACTGAGGTAATGCTAGAATCAATCGACGAAGGGCAGAGTAATGGGCCGTTTTGGTCAGAGGGGACATGTAATGGCCGACGGTCGCCACAATTATGCTTGCCTGAAATATTAAATAGAAATGGTCGCTTTCTCTCGAATTTCAATTTGTTGGTAATAAGGAATGTAAATATAAATATTTAGCGCATCCACCAGAAAGTTAAACGTTGAAAAGTGAAACTTATTTTGGAATGAAATCTTTCTACGTAATAACTCGTGTTATATAATATCAGGTTGTAAAAAGAGTTTGATACCTAGCAGATACATGACTGAACAGACCTTAACAGTGAAATATATGCATATATATATATATATATA